>JASCZW010002751.1:0-95918 GCA_034211315.2 Aedes japonicus | reverse complement strand
ATAAACATCCTAATTCGTTTCTTTTTTTCCCATAGGTCTCGGTTCCAACCGTTGGGTGTTCAACAACAAAGGTCACGCATACGTTCGGTGCTTTGCCTTTGCCACGAAAACTGCAACCTCGATCGGTAAAAATCCCAAACCGGAAAAGGAAGGCGAACTTCTATTCATGACGGCTGCCTGGTTGATGGGAGTGTTCGTATTTGCGTTGCTGATCGGTCAGATTCGGGACATCATTGCAACTGCCACTAGATCAAAATCCGAATACAAGCAGCTGGTGGACGAAACACTGGAGTACATGCGAGAGCTAAACCTGCCGACCGATCTCCAACGGAGGGTTAAAATGTGGTTTACGTTCACGTGGGAACAGCAACGTAGTTTGGATGAGACGCACATTATGGACGCTCTTCCGGCAAATTTGAAGACAGATATTGCAATTTCGGTTCACATTCAGACTCTATCCAAGGTTCAGCTGTTTGCCGATTGTGAGAAGCTTTACTTCGGGAACTGGTGCTGAAGCTAAGATCGGTTACCTTTCTACCAGGAGATCACGTTTGTCGTAAAGGCGAGGTTGGAAAAGAGATGTACATAGTTAAAACTGGACAAGTACAGGTTATGGGTGGCCCTAGAAATGATGTGGTACTGGCAACGCTGTACGAGGGATCGGTGTTTGGGGAGATCAGTTTATTGGCGATCAATGGAGCCGAAGGTAATCGCCGCACGGCTGATGTTCGGTCGAAAGGATTCTCAAATTTATTCGTCCTGTCAAAATCGGACCTGAATGAAGCAATTGTGTACTACCCGAATGCACAAGCCATTCTGAAGAAACGTGCCAAAAGTTTGATGCGAAAGAATGCAGCTCGCGAGAAAGCAGAGTCCCAGCAGAGTATTGACACTAACGATGGTGATACAGATGTGGTAATCAATAATCCTAATCACAATACTTCTCCTAAATTGCTAAAAACGGTTATTCAAGCACTGCCGAGGAATCGGCCGCCTGTGCAACTGTTAACTCAAGGTTTCAAGGGTGATCACATAAAGATGGAAACGGATGAGCCATCCAGAACCAATGACGATACTGCTTCTATTCGTAGTTTAGAAGTGCACACCACTCAGGTGCAGATAGAGAATGAAAAGAATGTTGAGCTACCATGTGATTTGCTGTACAGTATTAAAAAGAGCTGATGGATAATAACAGCTATATAAATTTAACCGATACGGAGAAATACAAACTGTTGAACGAATTGTCCAAAGATGAATATGAACGACAAAAGTCTCCTGTCTGAGTCTCACACAAAACTAATACTAGTTTGAATTCATATACGATTTGCAGTACATCAATCGTTTGTTGATGAGAATAAATTAATCTGATTGCTATAAGCAAAACTGATTTAAATTTTCAACCTGGCAATTATAAACTGCCTCTGACAAGCCGCGTTTGAAAGATTGTTCCTGGGTTCTCAATACCTCACGTTTATGAAGTTTCTATAGTTGCAAATTGCTTTTGCATTGAAATGAACGTCAGTAACCGAGGCCTCGTAAATATCATTAAAAAACCATGTGACTACAGTAAGATTGATTGAGCAAGGTAATAAATTATACTACAAGATTATAGGTGTAAACTATAGCTCGGATAACTCATTGTACTGTGTTTTGAAGAAGCCTATTTAGAAGCCTACCACAAATGTTGAAGACTGTATCATAAACGTAGTAAATTTGACTAAAATTTCAAGTTAGTTTTGAAAACAGGCATAGTTGGGTAAAATTGTAGTTTTCACTACAAGATTATTTCACTGTATGCTTTGTCATACGTTTATGTACTCTGAGAAACTTTTTATCGTTATACCGACAATTAAATAATGGTAAGAATGACCATGACAATGGACGAATTCGCCACGTTCATGGCATTCTTAACTACACGCAAAAAAAGCAGCAGTAGAAACTCCCATTTCGAGGATTAAATCATAGACTAACTCTAAGACCAGTAGGTCTCATACAAATACGATTTTATTCTTGGTTCAGTCAGTACTAGCACATCGGTCCCAAGCTCGGTCCCAAGCTCAATAATGCGCCCCCAAGAATGAACTCACATGAACACACTCTCAAATATTCTGTCAAAATAACACAGCAAATCAAAACAAAGGCGCAAATATGTATAGCAAGGTGCTGGCTTCAAGGTGTTCTTCGGACCAAGGGGTTCTACAACAGTGATCCAATTTCAAATCGCTAGTTGCTTATTGATTGTTGGTTAAATTAAGCGCCACCACCAACAATTTTCATCTGACAATACCCAAGTAACCACGAGGCTATAATAGCACGCATATATAAGGCATATGCATTACGTCTAGTGCGTCATTGAAGTTGGATTAAAGCTGAAAAAGGCCCCACTAAGATCGAACTAAAGCTATATCTTTTTAATGCCATAAGACACTGAAAGTAGCAATATTGCATTGGCATCACTACATTCTTAAGCTATTCTGACTACCTGATTACTTGACAACTGTTGAATTGATGCGATCCCGCATTACTGATGTTGATTCTGGGTTGAATAAATACAATCATATAATGCTTGTGGTTACTTGGGTAAATGCGTTTGATTTTACCATGCCTGCGATTAGATCAACCATGGTGCGGTTGATGTCAATATGAGGTCTGTCTAATATACCACAAATGTTGAACGTTTTACCATAAACGTAGTAAATTGGACTGAAATTTCATGGTTGTTTTAAAGATAGGCATTGTCGGGTAAAATGGTAGTTTTTACTACAATTTTTTTCTGTGTATGATCATGGTAACAAGGACTATTCCGACATTATGGTAAATGTTGAATCAACTATTTTTAATGGTCGTTTTCACCATGATCATAGTGGTTTAAAATCACTATACTGCAATAGTCATCCTAACCCCTAATAATAGTAAAATTGACTATCAAAATTGTCTCTGTGTAGGAGAGAGATTCTAAATATCAGGTGCAGTGTTTCTCGCGATATCGTTAGCGATTAACTCAATCTGTGACTCAATTTTAAAAATCACTTTTTCAGCAACATAAATGTTACCAAAGTCTGCTCTGAGCTTCGGCTGTGAACGGTTGTTTAGATGGTTTGTTGTGCACTTGTTTATTATCGGTTATAGCGCTTTAGGTATTGCCAACAATCAATATGCAACTAGCGATTTGAAATTGGTTCACTGTTGTAGAACCCCTTGGTCCGAATTACACCTTGAAGCCAGCACCTTGTTATACATATTTGCGCCTTTGTTTTGATTTGCTGTGTTATTTTGACAGAATATTTGAGAGTGTGTTCATTTGAGTTCATTATGAGGGGCGCATTAGCCGCATTAGGACCGAGCTTGGGACCGATGCTCAAGTACTGACTGAGCCAAGAAAAAAAAAAAAGTTTTTGTATGGAACCTACTGGTCTTAGAGTTAGTCTATGGTATTGCCCCGGTTGGAAGCGGGATTGATTAAATGAGTATAGTCTTTTTAACCTTCTTACATCAATAGAAGGGTATTAAGATCGCTTGAAAACTCGACTTTTTATCCGAGGCCCACAGGGCCGAGTGTCATATACCATTCGACTCAGCTCGACGAACTGAGCACATGTCTGTTTGTATGTATGTGTGTGTATGTGTGTGTATGTGTGTGTGTATGTGTGTGTGTGCGCGTTACAAATAATGTCACATCGGTTTCTCAGCCATCTGTGAACCGATTTCAGTTCTGTTGACGGCAAATGGAAGCTACAACATTCCCATAGAACGCTATTGATTTTTTTCATTCGGACATTTCGTTACGAAGATATGAACGAAACAGTACTTGAAGGCCTATTATAATAGTAATCAAACAGTTTAGTCTCCGATTACATACTGAGCTATTTGTGTACCGATTTTAGTTTTGTTGATGCCAAATTAAAGCTATGATATCTCCAAATAACTGGTCAAAATTTCATTATGATTGGATAATCCTTCATGGAGATATGACCAAAACAATACCTGAGAGCACATAATTGTGAGATGAAAATATACTCGTTGCAGAGCAAAACCGAACAAGACCAATCACACCAATCGATGCCGCTTGCATTCTATTGTGTCGCATTTGGTGCGTTGTATAGCACATACAGCGGACTAGCCACACTATGCGACTGTATAGAATTAGAGCAGCATCGATTGGCTCGAGTGGTCTGGTTTTGAACTGCAACGAGTATATTCGAAAATTACACAAAGTCTCCATTTACTATAACCAATTTTCAACGAACATGTACTTATTAAGCATCTTGAATCCATGTCGATAATCAAAATTGACGCTAAGGATTGTCTAATAATTCATTCTATGGACTGATTATATGAAATTTCTAATATTTATGTAATTTCCCCTTTTACATAACTAACATACACAGGTCATTAAAGACTATTAATGGTAATATTTTAATTTTTATTCAATCCTGAACAATACGTTCAGGATTGACAAATAGTTCATTTTATCATCTGAATGTATGGCATATTGAATATTTCTGAATCTTCTTGGAATTTCTGATGAAAATATGTATCCAGTACAATATTGCCCACATTTGAGTTTGTAATTCTGGTGAAATGTAAGAAGGGTTCAGTCTCACCATCGGTGGATTAATGCGGGTTTTCTTCTTGTGTTTAGACCAATTGCAGACCATTTCTTTAGAAGATATTTGACAAATAGGCTGAGTTAGATTTTTAATCGATAACAAAAAAAGTATAATTAGAATTCATTTACAACCTCATCAGACTCATGACAAACCTTAATTTTAAATTCAATATGTGTTTACATCTATTAGTTTGACATTTGTTGAATGGTAGTTTGACAATTTGTTATGTTTATGCATTTCTGCATTTTATTACTTATTAATAACTTGATTATAACTTGTTTGTTATTGTGATGCTCTAAACTTCCTGGATAAGATAATGGATCTTTAGGACTTCCCGACCAAAAGGAAACAAGAAAATTATTTCAAGTCTTGTTATTCAGTCACGCTGTTTTTATAACAGAGGTTGTTTGAATTTAGATCGTGGAAATAGTTAAAATAACAGAAATTGTAATAAAAATTCCTCAAGAGGTAACAAACTTAAAGCAAACTATGGTATAGATATAACATAAACAAAACACACTTTTTAGCAGTTTTGTTAAGATGTAGCTAAAATCAGTATCAGCTAGTATTAGAAATAATTTATTTCTTTACGCAGATTGTGCCTGGCAAGACATTATATCTTAATTTGTTATAATTATGTTATTAAATTATCCAGATGAAAACGTCTTTAACAAATTTATAACATAATCCGATAGTCGAAACAAGTTTTGTTGTAATTTTGTTATTTTTATGTTATGCCCTTCTGGTCGGGTTCTTATCTGACCAAAAAGATGTTTAAAAAAAATAGATTTATTGCGCTGGTGTGGTCAAATTCGAATAAAAAATTATGTAACGTATACTACAAAAACAGCGGGACGGAAGCTCATGTAAAATGTTATCACCTGGGCACTCATTTAAAAGCACCACCCCGACAAGAACTGGCACTTGAACCAAGCTATATAACATCTAGGTTCCGGGAAGGTAAGTCCTGATCCTTAGGAAAGTAGGGGGTTGGTGTCAGGCCCTGCTTGCCACACCGTAAACAAAAATCTAGCAACGGAAAGTCAACAAGGGAATACGGACCGGAACAGTTGGTGAAGACCACAGCAACGATAAAGGACTTGCGATTTAAAACTCGGTACGTGGATTTTTGAATAACTCAACTTCAACGGAAGCACAAGCATACTCTCCGATGTACTAGATAGAGGTCCGCGGGTTTGACATCGTAGCGCTGCAGAAGGTGTGTTGGAAGGAATCCATGATGCGAACCTTTAGAGGAAATCATACCATCCACCAGAGCTGCGCAACACACGTGAGCTGGGAACAGCTTTCATCGTGATGGGCGATATCCAGAGGAGCGTTGTCGTTTGGTGGTTGATCAACGAAAGAATGTGCAGGTTGAGAATCAAGAATCGGTTCTTCAACATAATCAACGTGCACAGCCCATACTCCAGAAGCACTGATTATGACAAGGACGCATTCCCACAGTCCGCTCCAAGCCACGACGTCAAAATCATCTCTTGGCCAACCTGAGCATTCAGGTCTCCTATGGAAGAGTTAAGAGTTAAGAGTTTAGCGATCATCAGCTGATGAGCAACAACGGCCTACGACTCATTGATTTCAGGAACATGGCCACTCGTAGAACCTACTTCCAGCACAGCCTCGCTTATCGCTATACATGGAGATCACCACAGCAGATGTAATCGCAAATCGACCACGTTCTTACTAGTTATTGATATTCATTTGCGCTACACTTTCACTAACTGGCTCAATGCATGTAGTCCAAACAGGATTATTTTGTAATTGAATAGCAGATTTACACTGATTAAGTAGTGCAAAAAATGCGACACAGCCCAGCCTCAGTAGATTCAACATAAGGACACTTCGCACTCCGTGAGCTCAATACACTCCCACAAATGCTTAATACTATCTCACTGATCCTTCCGATTTTAGACTTTTAACGCCGTATAATTAACTCCCAAATAAAGATTGTACTCGAACGAAATGCAACACTATCTTATATGTATAATTTTTCATTGCATGTGTGAAAATTGTAGAAATGTTTAGTTAAACTATTTTAGAGTGTAATACTTACAAGTGCATTTTTTTCAACAATCTATCAAGTGGTTATCGAGATGGCTTTCAGCCCCACAGGGGGATCGCAAAACAGTTGGGAATCGACAATTCGACCGTTTCCCATGTAGTAAAATTGTTCAACGAGACCCGGACGACCCACCGTCGAGCTGGCAGCGGAAGAAAAGCGAAGATAACCGACCCCGTGAACGTAAGGAAAGTGAGGGATTACTTCAAGCGCAATCCGCGCCTTTTGATTCGGGACGTGGTCATTTCTTCCGTCCGGTTCGTCCAGTAGACAATGAAGCGGGCTGGGCTTCATGTCTTCAAGGTAAGGAAGGTGCCTAACCGAACCGTGTTTATCGAATACGGTGGCCAAATCTCGCGCTAGGAAGCTGTACCGCGATTGGTTAGTGCAGACCGAAATGCATCGTAATGGACTCCAGATCTCCAGCCTGGAATAACTCGACAATTTTGCCAAGAAGAACTTGGTGTGGCAGGCGATCTGTTGGTGCGGCAATTTCAACAAGCCGTATGCAACGACCGGCACCATCAACAACCAAATATATAAAGAAGAGTGCCTCTAGAAGCGCCAGCTACCTTCCTCCGGTCCCACGAAGGTAACACTCTGTTTTGGACGAATCTGGCATCCTGCCATTACGCAAAACGCGGCCGAATCCAACGATGTTGTTGTTTTTTGCCAAAGTAGGCAAATCGCTAATGCAAAATTCTGCGGCGATAGAAGACTCCGGACAATAGGGGAGGTTTTCAATGAAAGTGTCGGATAAAGTTGGCGAAAGTGTACAGTTATAAGGAATTGATGGGTAGCGTTAAGTCCAAGGGGTGGGAATCAAGCCAACGAGAGAAGGTTGAATAAACCAAAATTGCAAAAACTAAAATGTGTTTTTCATTCCCTGAGAGTTTTGAAAATATGCGACTTTATATGGTGATTGTTTTTATCTAGTGATCGTTTTTATCTGTTGCATTTTTTGGTGATCGTTTTTATCTGTTGCATTTTCAGTACAATCTTTAACCGTTGAAATTCACATAATCTTGTAAATGGCTTTGACGCTCGTCTTTGCTCTTTGCTGAACTTATTATTCTAGAAGCACTTCCATAGTTAACTGATAGCTTTCTATGCCAAAACCAATGCGCAAATGTGTATATTGTGTGGCAAGCGCAATGATACTCTATGGCTAAGAATGTCGATGAAATTTCTAACCCGAAAGTTTCCCTTGACAAAACCGCGAATCGAACCTACCGCCGCCGTCTTGGTAAACCATACTATTACCTACGGGGCTATCTGATGCCCCTGAGATTCAAATTGTTGTCATGAATTTCGAAAAAGGAGAAGTAGAAGTAAAGACCACGTTATACTAATTTAAATACGCCTTGTGATTAAAGTTTCTAATGCCCTTCGGCTCAGTTCGTGTTAAATGCTTGGAAACGAATGACAGCAGGAGAAAGCAACAACAAAATCGGCGCCACGATTCATTGGTTTCAGCGAACGAACATATTATTTTACACGTTCATGTAAACTTTCATTCAAATGAGTTGAAAAAGGAGAGCGTTCCAATTCATTCTCACGTAAACATACGTTGTTAGACAAATTTTAAAGAATATAAATGCGTTTTTAAATGTTTTTCAACATTTCGCTAATTTCAACCAATTTAAGATAATACATTGATGTAGTTTTCAAATTAAGCCGGTTCCCATCACATGTAATTTTCATATTATAAAACGAAAACGGTGTTTGATATTGCTCTTTCCGCTGAAAATTGAACTGTAATTTAAGCGCCATCCTTTACGCTAATTCAGTAGTTCGTTAAATCTTCTTGGTGAATACGGCGTACTAGAAACTCCCAAGTAATACAACTTGTTATGTAATGTTCAAAAATTCATTTATAAAACATGATTTCATGTATTCTTCAAGTACACATAACTTATTTTTGGTAGCTTTGATTTGGCACCAACAAAACTAAAATCGGTACACAAATAGCTCAGTATGTAATCGGAGACTAAACTGTTTGATTACTATTATAATAGGCCGTCAAGTACTGTTTCGTTCATATCTTCGTAACGAAATGTCCGAATGAAAAAAAAATCAATAGCGTTCTATGAGAATGTTGTAGCTTCCATTTGCCGTCAACAGAACTGAAATCGGTTCACAGATGGCTGAGAAACCGATGCGACATTATTTGTAACGCACACACACACACACACACACACACACACACACACACACACACACACATACATACACACAGACATGTGCTCAGTTCGTCAAGCTGAGTCGAATGGTATATGACACTCGGCCCTGTGGGCCTCGGATAGAAAGTCGAGTTTTCAAGCGATCCCTTCTATTGATGTAAGAAGGGTAAAACGTCTATATTAGCGAGCAATTTTGTTTCCTCCTCAAAGTGTATCATCTTAATCATCGACAAAATAAACCTCAGCTTTTGAAATTTTTAGTGATAATTGTAGTCATAGTTTTAACCGGCACTGTAATTTTCTCCATAGATATGGCGTGAAGTTGAAATTGAGTCCAAAATCTCGTCCAAAATACATCTTGAGAGCAGTCCAATAACATACTCATGATGTTCGGTTGCAAATTATTTGAGTTAGTTATTATAACACCATAATAACCATATTAGAGCATCTTTTTAGTGAAATGTTATTTGGATCCAGAAATTTTAGAAAATATGACGTTTCTTGTGAACCTGATGCTGATTATTGTTGCATGCTATAGTTCCGAAAATTTGTTTGTTTTTTTTTCTTGTAGTTAGATCAATTCTGTAACCGTTTGTTAAGAAGATATCTTGCAAATGGGCTAGGTCTGCTTTTTAATCGATATGAAAAATTTAAAAAAAAATGGGAATTTATAAACAGATTCATCATACTCATAACAAATATTACTGTCAAAGCCGGTCTGTATATACATCTGCTAGTTTGACACTTGTTGGATTGAATTGTTGTGTTCATGTATTTCTGCATTTAGTTTCGCTTATTAATAACTTGATTATAACCTATTGGTTATTGGGATGCTATAAACTACCTAGATAAGACATGGTTTTGTCAAAAGCATGTTATGAAGTGCATCTTTAAAACTTCTTACGTGACCAAAAAGATGTTATAACAAGATCTGTTAATTGCGCTGTTTTGGTCATATTTGAGTCGAGAATTAATTAAGCTCGGTCTCAAGCTCAATGATTCGCCTTTAATAAGGTATCTCCGAAGACAGACGTTCAACTTCATCGAACTTACCTGTGTAAAAACCTGTGTAAGCTTCCCTCAAGATATCAAGTACCAATAAGCTAACAGATTAAGGTGGTAAGGGAAAAATGTGTTGCCAAAATTTCAGATTTAATGTAGCAATTAGTTGGCTAGACGGCGCTACTGTGCCAGATGGAATTTTACACACCAAATTTGAATTCCTTGTTCGAGCTTGAACGTCTGACTGCGGTAGCTCACACAAGCACACCCTCAAATATCCTGTCAAAATAACACAGTGAATCGAAACAAAAACAACGATTCTAGTACCGAAAAGCGTAAGAATGTATTGCAAGGTGAAGACTGCAAGCTGTACTTCAACCAAGGAGTTCTACAACAGTGGACCAATTTGAAATCACTAGTTTCATACTGATTGTTGGTATTAATGTGCATATGTCTTATTACTGTGATATTAGAAGAACAAGGTACGAAAACTCGTACAGCATGCGCACTTAGAAAGAAGTATTCGATCAATTTTTACCAAACTTTCAAAAGCTGAACGTTTGGTAATCCAATTTAACGGATTTCGGTAAAATTTGACAAGTTCCGGTAATTTTTGTGTGTGTACGTACATACATCATCTGATAATGAGAAATTGTAAGTCTTGACCATCTCAATCAGTAGCACCTCTGAAACTGCCTGACTACAATGGCCTAGGGGGCAGCACGCACCAAGAGATCGAAAGTCAAAACGAAAATTGATATACTTTTTGGCTCAGGAAATACCAGCACATCGGCCCCAAGCTTAATGATTCACCCCTAACGTGACGACCCATACAAAAAAAATTTGAAGGTTCATAAAAAAAACGTGACAAGGGGGTTTATAAAAAGTCACTTTTTGCGTGACGAAATTAATGGCCGTTCCCTACCTCACACGAACAAATCCTCAAATATTCTGTCAAAATAACACAAAAAAAATATCATATATAGTACCCAAAAACGCAAGAATGTATTGCAAGGTGCTGACTGCAAGGTCTACTTGGGACCAAGGGTTCAACAACAATGCACCCATTTCAAATCAGTTCTTTCATATTGTTTTTTGCTATCAACTTTGGGTTTCCATAATTTCCCACGGCGTTAGGTTTCTCCTTCGCACGCGTTCCTCTGTTTCCGGATACTGAAATCGCCGAGTATTCAGTGGTTCCGGAAACACGATCAGTTATCTCTCTCTTTCTCTTTCCCACTTTCTCTTTTCCTCTTTATCAACCGGTGGTTCACGGATACGAAAAAACGTTCCGGTGGGTTGTTGGTATGAATTATTTTTATTTAGATTTAATTAGGTACCCATTGTAAGGATACACAAATCTCGGTTTTTTTTTATTAGAGTGAATCTAACATTGAGAGATTCTCATCGGTTATTACAGCGCCAATATAAAACTTCCAAGGGATCCTTTAGTGCAGATCGAAACACAACAGTGCAGGCTAGCATATACTACAAATACTAGAATGAAAAACGGAAAGGTGATTGGAAAGTTGAAAAAAAAAGAGAATTTAATCAAAGAGAGTCTCTCAATGTTAGATTCGCCCTAATGAAAACAAAATCCTAGAAATATATTCTATAAAGTTAATAGTAAGACCATATTCAACTCTGAGATCAATACTTTTTATAGATCGAACCTGCCTATTGACAATGAAGATTGAAAACTAGCTTCCTAAACTTATCCATTAGTTCATTTACAAAACTGGACAATAATTGTATTATTTAATCGGTATGACCGCTATTGTTGGTGGTAAATGACCGGTAACAGAGCGTACTTAAGTATAACAAATATTTTCCACCAATTAGTGGACACAATCGATCAGTTTCTCGTAAACGGTACACTATGCCCCAGTTACCCTCTAGGCAATTGGTGAACTTCCCAAATGATTCAATCAAAAATCGTTCAGCTATGGTTCGTTCGTTTTCGCCCTTGACACTTGAAAATAAGTTGAAGGAATTTTGAACTTGATTGTGCTCGAAGAAGCTCAACAATATGCTACGGTTTTTGTTTTGTTGTTTATCGTTATTTCTGTTGTTGATAGCGTCGTTTCATATACCTCAACATAAATGCATTTACGATAGCACTTCACGTTCACGTTTGTACAGTAGAATCATTTAAAACAAAAACCGTTCTCTACCGAAAGGTGGTTAAAGTTTCGTTTGAGTATCGATTTTGATATTGCACCGAAACGCAAGTTCCGTGCAATCACGCGCTCTGCAAATTGTTCTGTAGAAAGCCTGAATTAGCTCGTCAAAAGAAAGCAATTTTCTGTATCGATTAACGTTGATGATGGAGGGAAAACATCGTCGCGGAAGCGGGTAACAATAATGAAAAACCATAAACTTCCCACAATTCATCGCTCTTCGACCGATTAGGCTAGACGATGGTGTGCACCTTCCACGTGCTTCACCAACTTCTTCCGGTCGTCTAGGTCGTATAGACCTATTGACGTAACGGAAAAGTCAAATCTTTGAAATAACGCTACTAAAATGCGGTATGGTTCCAAGTAGTGCGGCAGTGATGATTACGGGGAAAGTTTCACTGTTCAGTATTTTGTGTATACCTCAACCTAATACATCCAGTATTGGAAGAGGAAGGGACTCCTTTGGAATCAAGTCTGACTACATTCAGGGCACGAACGCATCGGGTGCTCCAATATGCTCAGTTTGGGAGCAGAAGTAGCAATAGCAGGAAACTTGTGATGCTTATTCAGGAGCACAAAATAAACCAAGTCAAATCAGATACATCGGAAACTACAGCTGAAGGACAATTTAAAATTATAAAACAAAATGACCAGTTCTGTGTTTTTTTTGTCTAGCGTAACGGAGAACCCGAAGGCTAAGGACCCTGGCTACATTTTAACTTCGGCTTGAACTGAGTTGTTTTCGTGCCGTTAAGCAAAGATGAAGTTCATCGTGTTATTGCTATTATCGGTTCCTGCTAAAATAATGTTTGTCTAATCAATACCGTACTGAATGGAATTAGTTCAGCAAGAAACACGAAGGCTCAACATAGGTATTGATGAGCTGTATTTTTACGTTAACAACCATAATTGCAGCGTTGAATCGACAATTTACTTAGTGGTGTGTTTCTTTAAAAAAGATTTAACGCAAAATCTCGCTGTCAACAGTTTTAGGATGAAGATTAATAATGTATACATGTAAAACTATCAATATTAACAGCATGTTATGTATGAGTATGAAATTGTACTTTTCACCAGAAGTACTAATTGAGTTATTGCACTGAAAATTAAATTTCGTTTATATTACAAAATCGAAAGTAAGATTAACAATCTATTCGTTGTTTTCTGCTACGAAACTGATATGTACACGCATAGAAATAATGAATTTTACACGAGACGTAATTCATGTTTGTAACAGTCCACTATGGTCCAGATTACGAATTTACGAGGAAACATGCTCCGAGCGCCTAAACTTGAAACTTTACAGCAAAGTGATGTTCTACAACATGGTTTGTATCACTAAGGCCCATTTTGTGATGTTAATTAAAATTAGGGTGGTCCCCATTTTCACGGAAATACAAAACCTAACTTTTTTGTTTGCAGAAATAGACGTTTACACTTCCCAGCAAAGTTGTAGCGCAGAAAATTTCATGGAATTTTCATATATAAATTTTTATGTAACTAAAAAATTGACCGATTTAGATCAATTTTCCCTCATCAACTTAGGGTGTACCATAAAAAAATGTTTTTTTTTGCCCTAACTTTTTTATTTCAATTCCCACCGTAAAGTTGTGTTGGTACGAGTTTTAGAACTTATAAAGACGCGTACTTTGGTGCACAAACATAGCCACTAGCTTCAATTAATCAATAGTTATTGAAGTTTTTCTTTAAAAAATATGCGGTAAATTTTCAAGCTACAAAAAAAAAAAAACTTCTCAATTATCATTCTTAACACAGCAAATTATGAAGGAAATTTTATTCATCAATGACGAAAATAAATTCATATGCGTTCCATCCGCTATTCCTCAATATTTTGAAAATAGTTCAGATACACTGGAGCATCTGCGTTTTGAAATATGAACCGATTTATCTTATAGTTATGATCCAAGTGAAACACGATCTGTCACGAAACATTGTATCTAACGCTGTATATGTAGCAATCATGGTATCGTATCACGTGGAATGTATTTGAGTAGTACGAAAACCAAACGGCGTATTATTGAATAACATTGAAATTGTTGCTCAAATTCGAGAAAAAAACACCATTTTGCATAAATTTCTTTCCGTGGTTATTGCACTGCATTCATTTGAATAGATTTGTTCGTTTGTTTTTTAATAACATGCTGGAAATAATTATTTTTTTTTTAGTAATCATTTATTTGTACAGGCTCAACCGAATAAACTTTACAGAGCCAAATTTTCATACTTTTATACATCATTTATCTTAAAACTAAAGTTAGGAGGATAGAGCCGATTACTCGCGGCCGTCTCGAGGTTAATAGGAATTACAAATTACGGATGGGAAAGAGGGTGGGAATTTAAAGTATGGTTTACATAACACATTAAATTTAAATTCTAAATTATTGAAACACTTATAACTACACAACTTTTGGTTTTCTTTTTATTCGAACATTTTTGAAAGAGAAAAAAAAACACACGAACACTGAAAAAAAAAAAACTTATACTAAACATACATGTTAAACTAACTACAATCTAATGCTAATGTTAGTCAAAAACACATAAATGAGTTTCATGTACTCCAAATCACGTACAGCCAAAATATCTCGAATTGGCACATTGGGTTGTCTACCTCGAGCCCGAAGGGAATCACAAAGCCCCGATCTGACCTCACGATGCCCAGAACAAGACCAAATAACGTGATCTGCGTCCTGATAGCTTTGTCCACATTCACAGAGATTGCTGTCGCTCAGCCCAACCCGGTATAAATGAGCGTTCAAAGAATAATGATTGGACATGAGGCGAGACATGACACGAATGAAGTCTCGACCCACATCCATCCCCCTAAACCAAGATTTCTTCGACACCTTTGGGATGATAGAATGTTGCCATCGCCCCAAATCTCCTTTACTCCATTTATGCTGCCAGCTGACGAGTGACTGTTGACGAAAAATAGTAAAAAATTCGTTGAAGGCAATTTGTCGATCATAAATATCGCCTTCCATAGCGCCCACCTTTGCAAGCGAGTCCGCTTTCTCATTGCCCGGAATTGAACAATGAGAAGGGACCCATACAAAGGTGATGATAAAATAACGCGAAGATAAAGCACTTAGAAGCTCCTGTATTTTCATGAGAAAATACGAGGAGTGCTTTACCGGCCTCAAGGAGCGAATAGCCTCTATAGAACTGAGACTATCCGTGAAAATGAAGTACTGATCCGGTGGTAATGAGGCAAAAATTTCTAGCGTAAAATGTATTACCGCTAATTCAGCGACATACACGGAACAAGGGGCTTGAAGTTTACGGTTGGCGCTATAAATTTCATTAAATATTCCAAAGCCTGCTGACTTCTCTATCAAAGATCCGTCAGTGAAAAACGATTTAGTGGAATCAACTTGGCCAAACTTTGCAGCAAATATCACCGGAGCAATCATAGGACGATGATGCTCTGGGATTCCACGAAGCTCCTGCTTCATGGATAAATCAAAATGAACCGAATTGTCGAAATCGGAGAAGCAAACACGATTGGAAATGTTCGGCGAAGGGCTGACATCCTGTGTTATGTACAAATGGTACAAAGTCATGAACCGCGTTTGAGGATTCAACTCAAGAAGCTTCTCAAACTTTTCGATCACCTGGGGGTTCATAACTTCACACCTGGTGAGGAGCCGGAGAGATAATTCTGAAAACCGATCCGAGAGTGGCAACATGCCAGCCAACACTTCAAGACTCATGGTGTGAGTCGAGTGCATGCAACCTAACGCGATACGAAGACACCGATACTGAATACGTTCCAGTTTAATGAAGTGCGACCGAGCCGCTGACTGAAAACAAAAACTACCGTATTCCATAACCGACAAAACCGTTGTCCGGTACAACGTTAGAAGATCTTGCGGATGCGCTCCCCACCAGGTCCCGGTAATTGTGCAGAGAAAGTTGATCCTTGGCTGGCACTTTCGCTTCACATACTCAATATGGGATCTCCAGGTGCACTTAGAATCGAACCAGACCCCAAGATATTTAAAAGACATAGAGTGAGTTATCGGCTTACCCCAAATTTGAAGCTTCGGTTGTGCTGGGTTATGCTTCCTAGAAAAAACTACCAATTCAGTTTTCTCCGTAGAGAATTCGATACCTAGCTCTAGAGCCCAAGTAGACAAATTGTCCAAGGTATCCTGTAAGGGTCCTTGCAGATCGACCCCATTGGGTCCCGTGACAGACACTACGCCGTCATCTGCAAGTTGTCTCAACGTACAGTTGTCACCTAGACAACCGTCAATGTCTTTGACATAAAAATTATACAAAAGGGGGCTTAAACATGATCCCTGGGGGAGACCCATGTAGCAGGAAATTATTATACTAACATTTGAAAAACTTTCGAATGTCCATTTATGGTACTACTAGATAACAATACAGGGTGCGGCAGAAAATAATGCGAAAATGTTCAAACTTGAGTATTGGGTTAATTCGTGTAGTTAGTGTCTAATTTCTATCGAAAGTGTATTTGTTGATGTTTACTTTCAAATGCTGCATCCTAACATTCTATTTGTTTTATTGCAAATTCGTCAAAATGTTCGCGAAAGAAGTGATCACCAGTTTGTTGCTCGCCCAGAAGAAGCCAAAAGAGATTGCCAAGGTGGTAGGGTGCCATTTGGCAACAGTTTACCGCATAAAAAAGTCCCTGCAGTATGCTCCTAAGCAGAGAAAGCCGGGAAGCGGACGTCCGCGCTTTGCACGCACGCCGAACGTGATCAAATCGGTCCGTGCAAAAGTTGCTCGCAACCCGGTGCGTTCCATCAGAAAACTTGCAAAGGAAGCCTATACTTCGGAGAAATCCATGCGGAGAATCATCAAAGAAGACCTGCATGCATCTTCCTGAGCCAGAGTGAAACGCCACTTGATTACGGACCGGGTCAAGGAACTACGAGTGACTCGTTCCAAGAGATTGCTTTCCTTGTTGAAGAACGAAAAAATGATAATCCTGTTCTCCGACGAAAAGCTTTTCAGCATCGATGCTGTGGCCAACAGCCGCACGGACTAGTTCATTTCACCGCAGAAAATGGAGAACGTTCCGGAAAAAGTGAAATTCAAATTTCAAACCAAACATTCGGCTGGTGTCATGATCTTTGGCTTGGTGACGTCCAACGGTTTGAAAATGCCGCCTGTTTTCATTAATGCTGGCGTTAAAATCAATACCGAAGTGTATATCGGTATTTTAAAGGACAAAGTGCTTCCCTGGGTGAAGGCCAACTTCTCCGAAGACCAAAACGTTGTCCTACAGCAGGATGGAGCACCGTGTCACACGTCCAATCGAACCCAACAATGGTTGAACGATAACATGAAGTTTTGGCCGAAGGATTTGCGGCCTCCTAGCAGTCCAGATCTTAATCCATTGGATTATTCGATTTGGGCATATGTTGAAGCACGAGCCTGCAAAACATCACACCCTAGTGTGAAAACCCTGAAGTCAACCATAACACGTACATGGCAGTCAATGTCGGAGGACTACGTCCGAAAGGCATGCTCTTGCTTCCGGCGTCGGCTCGAGGATGTTATTAATAAAAATGGAGGACACATTGAATAAATTTGTTTGAAAGGACTTTATAAAGATAACTGCACTCGAAAATGTTGATATTATTGCTTGCATTAGTTGAAAATGGGATTTGAAAGAAATAGAACAAATATTCGCATTATTTTCTGCCGGACCCTGTAGTCCTACGTAACATTTGCGTACAACCCAAGTGGGCTGTTCCTTGTATTTTTTTATACAAAACAAGGGAAGCAGAATTAGTGAAACAATATGTTCAGTGTTCGTATGGTCGAACAAATTATCGAAGCTAAAACACTTTTAAATCTTCCGTTGAGCATTTTGTGTAATTATTTCAATGGTAGTTTGAGACCCCTCCCCAGTCAGAAAGGGGAGGGCTCCCATAGGAATGAAACACAAATTTCCGCATAACTTTAGAACTAATCAAGCAAATGGAATCAAATTTGGCAGGTGGATGTTTTTAAGGCAAAAAATGATTGTATGGTGATTTGAGACACTTCCTCTCTTTGGAAGAGGGGGGCTCCCATACAAATGAAACACAAATTTCTGCATAACTCGAGAACTTATCAAACACATGGAAACAAATTTGGCTCGTGGAAGTTTTTGAAGGAAAGACATGTTTTTATGGTGGTTTGAGAATTCTTCGCCCTCTGGAAGTGAGGGGCGGGGTGGGGTCTTCCGTAAAAACGAAACACAAATTTCTGCATAACTCGAGAACTTATCAAGCAAATGGAACCAAATTTGGCATGTGGAGGTTTTTGAAAGAAAGACATGTTTTTCTGGTGGTTTGAGACTTCATCGCCCTCTGGAAGGCAGGGGCGGGGCGGGGGCTCCCATATAAACGAAACACAAACTTCTGCATAAGTCGAGAGCTAATTAAGACAATGGGATGAAATTTGGTATGTGGAGGTTTTCGAAGGCAAACAATGTTTTCATATGGTTTGAGACCCCTCGCGCCTCTAGAAAGGGAGGCTCCCTTGCAAATGAAACACAAATTTCTGCATAACTCGAGATCTTATCAAGCTAATGGAACCAAATTTGGCATTGGCGAGTTTTGATGGCAAGAAATATTGTTATGGTTATTAGAGACCCCTCCTCTCTCTGAAAAGGGGGGCTCCCATAAAAATGAAACACAAATTTGAACCAAACACGAGAACTATCCCTACTGCTATGCAAATTTGTATGGAGGGGTTTTTGGGTCCGGGAAAAGGTCTTAAGATAGTTCGAGACTTGGAGGTAAGAAATGTTTCTATGGTGATCCTTATCAGAAAGGGATGGCTCTCATAAAAATGAAACAGATTTTTTTTGCATAACTCGAAAACCAATCAGCAAATGGAGCCAAATTTGGCATAAGCGAGTTTTTGAAGACGAAGAATGTTTTTGTGGTGGTTTGAGACCCCTTTTCTTTCTAGAAAGGGGGTCTCCCATGCAAATGTAACACAAAATTCAACCAAACCTGAGCACTATCCCTTCAAATTTGTATGCAAGGATCTTATGATAGTTCGAGATCCCTCCCCCATCTGGAAGAGGAGACTCCTATTCAAATTTAACAGAACTTTCAGCATAACTCGAGAATTAATCAAACAAATGGAACCAATAGGAATCGATAGCTCTCATACAAATGAAACAATTTTTTTTTTGCCTATCTGGAGAACTAATCAAGCAGGAAGAAGTAATAAAATAATTAATAAAATTTTAATTGCTTCAGTTTGGTGATCCGGCCGGTATAATTATTTTATTACATTATACCAAATAATAATCAAAATTAATAAATGCTCTTCATTCCAGAAGGTTATATATCTATATGTCATGATTAAATACGTAATAATATAATATTATGGTTTTATATAAAATTGAATGCTTTATTGATATTTATACCTCAATGAATAACAAGATGACCTTCACATTCCAGAGATACAGTCACCCATCAGTGATACAAAGTGGTACGAAGCTGCATATTATTATTACTGCCTTAATATTATTATCAGCAGGTTAATTAATTTAGTTTAACATGGTTATCATAGGCTCGTGAACTCCAACTATTACATAATTTAACTAAACATCCTTATATAATTTTTGCTCTACTATATAATCATATATAACATATTATTATTACATTACATCTATATTTATATAAATATAATAAATACTGGGTTGGGAGGAGCACCAGGGTATCATTCAAGCTGAAACTGGACGATGGTTTGATTGACTGCCTGAGTCTAGGAGGGAACAAACAGTATCATTTCTTATCCTACCGATTCGAGTGTGGTGCTGCGAGTTCTACTCCAACAGTTTCAGGGAGAGTGACGCGCCCTTCTTAACAAGCCATCCTGTAGAAAGCTTAATGAGTATTGCGAATTGTGTTATTCGATTTGTTGGATCATATCGTTGGAAGGAGATTCTTAATTTCCTGTGGATTTCGTGTAAGTGTCTCTGCTTACGGGTCCACCCCTCCGTTTTTGGCCCTTCATACAGCGATAGTGCGAATTCAGATCGGTGGCCCAATTTGATCTTGCTGTTAAGTGGAGCTGCATCCAAGCCAAGGAGCTAGAGGGGATGGTGGCTACCATACATACCATACCATACCATCTGGAGAACTAATCAAGCAAATCGGACCAAATTTGGTTTCACATACCTCCCTGGAAGGTAAGAAATATTTCTACGGCGTTTTGAAATTCTACCCTTGTTCTCTGGAAATGGGGGCTCTCATACAAGAGGTTTCCATACAAATAAAACACAAATTTCTGCATAATTTAAGAACTAATCAAGAAAATGGAACCAAATTTGGTCCGCAGGGGGGAAATTTTGAGGCAGTATTTTTGTTTAGGTGATTCGAGAACCCTCTACTCTGCCGCTCTCCATAAAGAGGGGGGGGGGGGGCGGCGGCGCTCTCTCAAACAAAAGAAATAAAAAGGAACAACTTGAACCAAACATGACAATTGTCCACGCAACTGAATCACAACATATGTAGTTCTCGGGTAGACAGCATGTTCTGAAAGAAGTTTGAACGCCTTCTTAGTCAAAAATGGGGGATGCTTGAGTTACTCTCAGTGCTACATTATGGACAAAAAGTTAATCTAACTTTATGCAAGAGAAAAGAAGATAAATTTGTTGTCTATGAAATGATTCTACACAGAAAGAAATCCCGGTAGAAACTACTGAACCAAGTGTTAAATTAAAAACATTAGCAAACAAAAATATTTTAGCGAAATTCATTCCGAAAAAAAAATTATAAACGCCCCAGTTCTATTAAATTTTCATTCTTTTAGTTACATGCGTCGCAAAGCTCGCACCGGGTTCAGCTAGTATAAAATAAATTTGATTTTCATTAATTCTAAGATTTATTGTTGTTCAACTATGGAAGATCTTTTGCCCCTCCTTCCACTACATTCATTAAATAAACCGCAAGCATCTTATTAATTGATATTTGAACGCATCATTTTCATAACCGGTCCAAATATTCCAATGAAGATACTTATTTCGAATCACACCCAATGACATTGAAACGCATCCTCTTTCGCTATCACGGAGTTTATCGAACTTTCAGTTTTTCCTACGACTATGAACATTGCAAGATCGTCGCTCGATCTGCGTCTGTACGAGGAAGAAAGTGAAACTTGTTTTCCCATTATAGGTACACAATTGTTAACTGCAAGCGCCGACGGCGTCAGGCAACGGCATATGCGCTTCGAAGCAGAAGCAGTAAACAATTTGAAGTACGACAACTTATTGAGACAAGTGAAGAAGAAGTTTACTGCTCCTTCACACGTCGTCGATTGGTTGCGTGAAGTCTTCGGTTGCGACCTTGAACGGAAAATTCAATATATAGATCACCCTGGCAAGGAAACGGCTTAGTATTGTTTCTAGAGCAGGAATAAGAGTAATGTTGTCATTCACGTGCGTGGTTGTCGTTCTAGCATGTTTTGCTACATCGAACTTAGCTGCACCTCAGAATAATTTATCTAGTGTAGAAAAATCAGGATCACTTCCTGTTAAAAATGAACGCGATCGATATGATGTTGTTGCACCTCAAGGACCGGTGAGAAATAATGAACGGAATTTGCGAAAGGATGACGAAGAAACCCTAGCAAAACATCAAGCTAAATCTGCACACTACTCGTATGATTCATCGATCACCGATACGATCAGTGATCAGACCATCCAGAGGCAGGAAACACGTGACGGACTATCGCTGAAGGGCATGTACGCGTATAGTGATGGGTTCTACAAGCGGGAAGTGCACTACGTGGCCGACGATAAGGGATACCGGGTGGTGAAGGAGATCTCGATCCCGATCGGCGATGGCCCTCAGGAAGATCCAAACGGAAAAGCTGACGTGTCTTCGTCGCTTTCCGGATCCTACTCCATCACAGCCGACGATATTGCTAGGCCTTTGTATAAGAAACAGGCGAAAAAAGTGTAGATGTTAGTTAAGTGGAGTTCGTGTAGTATTTAAATGTTGTAAAAATGAATAAATAAAGTTCTAGATCATACAGTTTGTTCACGGGTTTGCTTGATAAATTCTCAATCTTTGTGAAATATCGCTTAGTCCCCTTTCAAGACAACTAAATACTGCAAAGGGCTCGGAAAAAGCATGAAACTCAAAGAAAATTACCCACTGAAGTATATTAAAACATTCTTTTATTTCCAAACAGACGCCTGTTAATATGGTGAACATTGCAGAATAATTTTTGAGTAAATCAAATTTAAGAACGAACACACTTCTGGCGTTTGGTGGTCTTGTCCAAATCACACTTCTCATAAGCGCTGCACTTAACATTTCCGCAATATGCACCGGCTCCTCCTGATTGATCTGCAATAAATATAAACACGTAATCAGAAACTGGTTCATTGGAACTGGCTATTTACTAAGTATACTCACACTTGTTTCCGCTTGAGCCACTCTGCGTGAGCTGATTGGGACTCACACAAGATTTATAGTTGCACGTGTTTGGGCAGCACTTTCCTCCGCTGGTGCTGCAGTCCACATCGCTCAAGCATTTCGGTGTACAAGTTTGCACTTTGGATGCCACTGGACACTGACCAAAAGCTACAAAAACAAAACATATTGACCTTTACTGTAGCCTTGGAGTCGCCTACTGAGAACACTTACAGGCCGCATCAATTGCAGCAATCGCTGCCAAAATCACCAGGCCCAAGACCAGATATTTCGCTGTAAAATTTCCAAGTGAAATTGTGAGCAATGAATACTTACAATAGATTAGACCTAAGTCGTACCCATTTTGATTAAGTTGAACTTCTTTATCTCTCTTTGCACTGATAGAACGCGCACTGATTCACGACGCGACGGTTTATAAGCTGTGGTTTGCTCGACGGGTCAACCGAGAATGACGGCAAGAAGATCAGTTCAAGGAGGAACGAACCTGTTTAGAAGCGATCATATATTAACTAGCAGCAATGGCAAAAAAAACTGCTGGCAGTCGTGAACCTAGAGCTTCGTTTCATTTGAATATGTAAATAGGTATAACTGAGGTAATATTAACACTTAGTTCTGTCAATGCGTTCGTTGGGGTACCTGCTCGATTGAAACGGGCTCCGTGCTAGGTAAAACGACACGATAACTCGATGGGATGCAACTGACCGTCGACTGTTGTTGTTTGTTAAATTACTTCCTGTGTTGATCTCTTTTTGTTAAGTTATTCGGTAAACCGACAGGTTAAAAATACAAATAATAAAAAGGATTGCCAAGGAAGAGCTTTTATGGGAGAAAGCGTTCGAAAAAGTATATTGATATGATAGACGGGTCAATTCGTATTCGATCGAAGCAGCGGCCAGTCGTTCTTTGGCTCCGAATAGATCCCCCATGTTATAACTGCTTTTAGGAGAAAATCTAGCCAGTAAATTTGAATTGATAATTGATGTTTCAAACTCAGCCGAATTTCTAGTTCTTCCAGAATTTTATGTTTTTTTCTTAATGTCTTGAAATCGCATCATTTTTAAAATTGCTAGCTAAAGGAATTCCCACATCAAATTGCATCACAAAAAAAAACGAACGCTGCAGAAAATTACCTAGTAAACCGATCCTTTTCAAACTTTCAGACAATACAATATCACTCATTAGTAAGCTTTTGGCATACCTATTTATTTCATTCAATTTCAATACTAGAACCGTACGCACGCACCTTACGCTTGACTCCGCTCATTAAGTTCTGTACAACATCTGGCAGCAGCTTCTTCTGTACGCAAACACACTTTTTCTACATGTCTTCCTAAGATTTAAGCTCCTTGGGATGCTTCCGTAGTGCCTGCCTCATAATAGCCCAGTATTTTTCGATGGACCTTAGTACCGGTACGTTAAGGGTTTATGTCCTTGGGTACGAAAGTGAACCCTTTGGCTTCGTCCACTCCAGGGCAACATTTGAATAGTGACACGAAGCTAGATCCGTCCAGAAGACCGTATGGCCCTCGTGTTGCTTCAGCAGAGCAAGCAGACGCTTCTGTAGACAATCCTTGACCTAGATCTCCCCGTTTACAGTTCCGGTAGTCACGAACGACGCACTCCGTTTGCCACATGAGCAGATCGCTTGCCAAATCATGTATTTATTGGCTACCTTTGAAAGTTTCTGCTTCCCTACTCCCTCCAGAACATCGAACTTGTGCTGGGCGGAACAGAACTGTTGCCCCGGAAGCTGCCGGAAGTCCGCCTTGACGTAAGTCTCATCGTCCATGATGAGACAATGAGGCTTCGTCAGTATCTGGATGTACAATTTCTGGGCCCGCCCTGTACTTTCCCACCGTATTATCAACAATCAATATGCAACTAGCGATTTGAAATTGGTTCACTGCTGTAGAACTCCTTGGTCCGAAGTACACCTTGAAGCCAGCACCTTGCTGTATATATTTGCGCCTTTGTTTTGATTTGCTGTGTTATTTTGACAGAATATTTTAGAGTGTGTTCGCGTGAGTTCATTATTAGGGGCGCATTATTGAGCTTGGGACCGAGCTTGGGACCGATGTGCTAAAGACTGTATTCGATGAAATTTGGACACACAAAATGGGTCACCAAAAATTTTCCTTAAGCCCAATTCTTTTCAAACTTTCTGGAAATGAAGTACTACTAAATGGTTAAGTTTCGAAATCATTGGTTTATTGAACCTCTTCTCCCAAGCCAAATGCCCGCACCTTTGCCTTGACCGCTTTCATCAAATTTTGGGCAATATAGGACTGACTTGCTTACTTACTTTTAACCACACTTTCTTTAGTTCAAGTTCATTTTCTATCATGATTCATGATTGCCCAAAATTTTTCAATTGGGTGAAGTTCCGGAGTGTTTGAAGGGTTGACGTCTTTTGGTTCAAAAACTACATTATTATCTTTGTACCAGTCTAAGACGGGCCGGGTATAGTGGCAAGATGCCAAATCCGGCCAAAACAGTGTCGGGCCATCGTGAGATCTCAAGAAAGGCAGAAGTCGTTTTTGAAGGCATTCGTCCTTGTAGATTTGTCCGTTGACGGTCCCAGAGGTGATGAAGGGCTGACTCATTTTGCCACATCCGCCACATACACTCTCCGGAACGGCCAACTTAGAGGTGGCGACGTAGTGTTCCTGTCCTGGCATTTCTGGATCAACAATAGAAAAGGGCCCATCAACATTTGTAAACAAACGCTTCTGAGCCCGTTTTCTCGGAAGCCGTTGGCTACACACGCAAACCTACGAAATCATCGTGTAGGGGAAACTTTCCCCTACATGGTGATGGTATTGGTTTGCGTGGGTGGCCTACGCTTTGCGAGGAAATAGGCTCAGAAGCGTTTGTTTACAAATACTGATAGGCCCTTTTCTATTGTTGATCCAGATTTGTTTGGTGTCGGCTTTAATGTAGGTCTCATCGTCCATCACAATGCATAACGGTTTTGTGAGCCACTCCCTGTACAGTTTTCTTGGACGAGTTTTGGCCACCGAGTTCTGTTTATCGCTCCGGTTCGGTGCCTTCTACACCTTGTACACATGTAATCCAGAACGTTTCATTGTTTTCTGCACAAAATAAACTGAAACTTTCGCCTTTTTCGCAACATCCCTGATCGAAATGTTGGAATAACGCTTGAATTGGTTCAATACCATCCTGGCCTTCTCCGGATGTGCCACGTTTTTGCCACTACCATTTTTCCGCTTGGTTGTCTTACGGTCCTTGAACGTTTTGATCACACGAGACACGGTTGAATGTGCAATTTCGAGCTGTTTTCCGATCCATCGATAAGAAGCGTTTGGGTTTTCGAAGTGAGTGCCCAAAATTTGTTGGCGCACTATTTCTTCATTCGAAGCCATCACTGAAATCACTCGACCGATTTTCACGAAACTGACACAACACAATGAAATACATTCAGTTAAATGTAATTTCAATATTTTTTACCCACACGCTAAAAAGTTACGAACAATTGCGTGTGTCCAAATTTCATCGAATACAGTCTTTAGTACTGACTGAGCCAAGAAAAAAATCGTATTTGTATGGGACCTACTGGTCTTAGAGTTAGTCTATGGTATTATGCCGTTCCTCACGAGTTGAAGCCTTATACACTTTGTACGTATGCAGCCCCTTCCGGTCCTTGGCTTTCTGAACTAAAGACTAGGACAGATTCAACTTTTTGGTCACATCCCTGACCGAAGCATTGGGATTTCGCTTAAACGCTTTCACGACACGCTTGTGATCCTGATCACAAACAGAACATCCACTCTGACCGCATTTCTCCTTCCGTTCGATGCACATAGTTTAGTAGTAACGTTTAATCACACGACTCACCGTTGACTGCACGATTCCGAGTTGTTTGCCGATTTCCCGATGAGAGAGTTGAGGATTTTTCTGGTGCTTCCGCAAAATCAATTCGCGACGTTGCTTGACGCCATTTCGTCTGATTTTCGAAAAACTGACAGCGATATAAATACAAAAACGAAAAATGCTCTAAACTACTTCTACCCGAATTATCAAGATAAAATACCCAAATGGGTCATTTTCTACAGCCTTTTTTCCGTTATGCAAGATGATTTGGACACCCTTTTAGCATAGACTAACTCCATAGACTAACTCTAAGACCAGTAGGTCCCATACAAATTCGATTTTTTTTCTTGGCTCAGTCAGTACTAGCACATCGGTCTCAAGCTCGGTCCCAAGCTCAATGATTCGCCCCTAATAATGAAATCACACGAACAAACTCTCAAATATTCTGTCAAATAACACAGCAAATCAAAGCAAAGGCGCAAATATGAACAGCAAGGTGCTGACTTCAAGGTGTACTTCGGACCAAGGGGTTCTACAACAGTGAATCAATTTCAAATCGCTAGTTGCATATTGATTGTTGCCTTTACTAACTGAGCTTAGCAAAGAAGATGAACTAGTAAGAGATATACGTTCCTGTTATGGTGTGTTTTAATTATAGCTCATGGGAACTCAATAGGTCATAAGTCAAACACCATGATATTAGCAAATACACATACACTGATACATTATTTGCATACTTTAAACTTATTTTAATCAGATTCATTAATTGTAGCGGAATTCTATTTTGATAGAATTCAAAAACATTATAGATCATATTCATTACACACAGCTAGCACCAGCCTAAGCCCAGGCGCCCACTGATGTGGCGGAGATGTGGCATTTGTTAGCATGTCAAAACATCTTGGCGACGTTTGCCTCATCCACAAGATTTGACACACATTTTCGACATTTTATGTGATGCCGCACCTCGTGACTGTAGAATTTCTCATCTCAACTCGTCCACCATTCTACATTACTTTGATATTCGAGTCTATACCCGAGCAGAGAACTATAACAAACTGAAATCAAATTCAGCTATTTTGATGTGAACGTTCGAACATATGTTACCAACCAAGTGGTCGAGTTAACAGGAACAAGATATAAAAGACTGACTTTTATGATAACAAATCAGTGCTTGGATTTTAATATTGGTTTAGTTTAAGTTAACTTACGAATATATTGGAATTCTTGGTACAAAAAAAAATTATAATAACAACAATATTACAACTTACAATATTATAATAACAACAAATTTCGATCTTCCTATTATTTATTATTTTTTATTTAGGTATTCTTTCAAATTATTGTGATTTAGGAAACCTGTTTATATCCCAACCCACATTACCGTTTATATTACGTGATATACAGTATGCACAGATAAAAAGAAACACTGAATTTTCTGCGTTATCTAATGCACATAAAGGGAATGATAGATTTGGCAGAAAATAATAGAATATTTCATGTAAATGTTAGCCAGTTCACGCCTAGTTTTTTTTTAAATCAGTTCGTTTATTTGTTAGGCTCAGGCGTGTGTAACACTTTACGGAGCCGATATTCAATAGTGTTGTACAAAAAAATTTACTTTTCATTATTAGTAAAATAGGGATGTCAATTATTCGTGACTAGCTCGAGGTTGATGGGTCACATTATCGTTTGGAAAGGGCTAGGTAGGTAACTTATTTAAGCCATTATTTGCTGCTTTTGGTTGCGACATCTACCAAATCCTCGATCTCTGTAGTCCCTTTCAGAAACTAAGCCGCAGATGGGTGACCACAGTTTGCTGGACAGGTACAAGTAGCACGGAAACAAAAGGATAGTATAACTGAGACACAATGGTAGGGAATTTACAAGAGTGGAAAAAGGTGGGTGATGACGTTACACGCTTAGATCAGACAAACAAAGGAATTCGTTAATCGCTTGCATGTAGGGAAGATCGCGCATTTCCAATACATCTCTTAAAGGGTGTCCACGATGAAATTGCCACACTATGAAATTGCTCTAACTTTTTAACCGTTGGGTAGAATTTAATGAAAATTTGGGTGGATTTAGTTCATAGTGCATTATTTACATCCTGCAATTTTAAAGTCCAGTGATCAAAACTCGCGGAAATGGGGTCGAAAGAACAGCTCGTGCGTGATAAAATCTTGCGCATTCATCACGAGAACAAGGATCTCTCGCATCGTTCCATCGCTAAAACGTTGGGAATCGCGAATTCCACGGTGTCGCGAGTGATTAAGCGGTTCGAGGAACGGTTGACCACCGATCGGAAGCCCAGAAGTGAAGGAAAAAGTATTCCGTACAACACCAAAAATCACAACCGCGTAGTTGGGGGCTTCAACCGAAATCCGAACGCCTCCGTTCGGGATGTGGCTAAGAAGCTGCACCTAAGCCGAAGTTTTGTCCAGAAGGCCAAAACTAAGGCTGGGCTTCGAACGTTCAAGGTACAAAAGGCCCCTAATCGCGACGAGAAGCAGAACAAGTCCGCCAAAACCCGTGCCAGGAAGTTGTACCTCAACATGCTGACGAAAGTTGAATGCTGCATCATGGACGACGAAACATATGTGAAGGCCGACTTCAAACAGATCCCCGGCAACCTGTTTTCACGGCCAAGGATAAATTCAGCGTTCCGGAGCATGTCCGCACTCAGAAGATGTCCAAATTTGCGAAGAAATTCCTGGTTTGGCAAGCCATCTGCACGTGTGGGAAGCGGAGTGCACCTTTCGTGACCCAGGATACGATGAACGGACAGGTGTACATAAAAGAGTGCCTCCAGAAGCGGCTGCTTCCTCTCCTGAAGGCCCACAACGTCCCAACAATCTTCTGGCCGGATTTGGCCTCATGCCACTACTCCAAGGGCGTGCTGAAGTGGTATGCGGACAATAAGGTCAATTTCGTGCCGAGAATGTTCAACCCTCCCAACACTCCGGAGCTCCGCCCCATCGAGAAGTACTGGGCGATTATGAAGCAGCACCTTCTTAAACGACCTAAGGTAGTGAAGACAGTCGAGGAACTGAAGAAAGTATGGGTTTACATGCAAAAAACGGTTGATACACAGGTTGTGCAGAATCTTATGGCCGGGGTTAAGGCCAAGGTGCGGGCATTTGCGTATGTACTGTAAATAAAATACGAGTAAAATGGTAAAATGAAGTTTAATAGTTATTTCTCAATCCCTGAAAATTTGATGGCAATCGGATGAAAACTCGAATTTTGCGAATCAATTTTGTGTGTGGCAATTTCATCGTGGACACCCTTTACTTCGCGGAAGGGTTGTCTACCTCGGGCCATCATTATCCGGGTAATGCCAAACTGCGTGAGCGTCCTGAATCTAGTTTGTTGTATGAAAGACTGCAAAGTTTGTTTAATGGCGCATGAAAAATTGCAAACAATTGCATTGTTTACGCCTCCTTTGACTGGGAACTAAACGAAGGGAAATTTTACGCGCTTGTTAAAATTAATTATATTTTTCTGTGAGTTGATATTATATGTTATAGATATTATTTTTATTGAAAACTACAGGGTCGGAAAGGTTGCTGTACAGGTAAATAAATGGTCATAAAAACACAAGGAACGGCCTAAAATTAAAAAATCGAAGCTCTTACCTTTTTCTTCTATGCTAGCCGTAGACGTTTCTGAAACGCTTCGCAACTGGCACGCACCGGCTTCCCAAATAATGATCATTCCAACCGGATGAAGAGGAATGGAGCATCACTTGTCTTTCTTAGACTAGATGCTCCCAACGTGAAACAAATTTTTTTGCGAATTATTTTCTCCGACTATCTTATTTCCTTTTCCTTTGATTTCAGGTGAAGGCTGCCTGGGATCCCAAAAACAAAATTCTCATTGATTTACAATTAACTGTATTGTAACCATACAATAGAATCTATAGTTGTACAATAAATGGTAGTTTTTACGACGATAAGATGACAACAGGAATTTTTGTTTCCACTATAGAATCTAATGTTAATTGAAACGTCGACAATATGAAAAGGGGGTTGTTATGTATCTTAACTGTATGTATGTGTGTATGTAAGGTAGCCACCATCCCTTCTACCACATATCTGCTTTTAAAAACAAACGTTAAAAATCAACCTATCAGCCTAAAAATCAACATAACGTGGGCTAAAACTGCATAAATGTGAAGCTGAAATAGCAAAACAAATATTACGAAGGGGTGTTACAATACAAAATGATAACAACAATTATATCTGAACTGTCTGCATGTTTGCTGATTGTGGTCCGGCTGCAATTGTAGACAGACCTGCATTATCATTGCCACGAAGGAAAAACATAAATTAAGATTACCATACAATACTTGGGAACTCCATGGATGATCCGAAATTATATACCGTATAAAGAATACTTCGATTTTTCGTGGTAGGATAAGATTTCAGCATGCTACCTTCACCCGGGTTGCGCTTCCTACATCGCGTTGGTGGGACTGCGGCCTTAGGTATAGTTGACATGACACTGTTTAGGCCGCACCTCCTTGGTGGACAGAAACTCGGCACGCACCTCCTCAATCTAGCTAAAGTCAGAACGACAACAGTGCCCAGGCTGTACTTCCAGCTAAGTACGCAACCCTTAGCTGGCGGTATTTGTCATCTCTTGACCGGTGCCCGAGCAGGACCGAATAACTCGATAACTGGTCTTGGTATTTAGGAGCTCAGATTAAGAGGTAAAATACCTGAGGATAATACCATAAAATTGTTCCCACAATGTTATGCGAATACCAAATTGAGGTAGGACAATACCAAAATAGTACCTCTCAGGTATTCCCAGGTATCCAAAATAACAAGTTTTGTTATACGAGAGATATTTTGCTTGCAATTCTTAGGTATTTTGCTTAGGTATTTTACCTCTTAATCTGAGCTCTTTTATACCAAGGCCAGTTATCAAGATCAAAATTAGGTATTCATATGTTGTTCTCTCCTGCTGGGGAATAGTACCTCTGAGGTATTCCCAGGTATCTCAAAGAGCTCGGATTAAGAGTTAAAATACCTAAGCAAAATACCTAAGAATTGCAAGCAAAACATCTCTCGAATAACAAAACTAGTTATTTCGGATACCTGAGAATACCTGAGAGGTATTATTTTGGTATTGTCTTACCTCAATTTGGTATTTGCATAACATTGTGGGACCAATTTTATGGTATTATCCTCAGGTATTTTACCTCTTAATCTGAGCTCCTAAATACCAAGGCCAGTTATCAAATTATTAGCTTCTGCTCGGGCAGTTATCAAGATCAAAATTAGGTATTCATAAATTATTTTCTCCAGCTCGGGTCAATCAGCTTATTGTGATTAGCAATAAGCTTGCAATGGCAAGAAAGAAGAAGTGTCCCGATCCTCAGTTGATACGCAGGTGGCGATGACATAATGATTGCTTTATTTTCGATTCCTAATTCTGGCATTGGAGCGTTCAGTCCAAGTTCTTTCCGTCCTTTCCTTTCCAAATTCATAACCTCTGAAAATAGGAATGACATAATATATTACCTAATCACGCTGATATCATAATGATTCAATGTTCCTGTTAAACTACCGCAGTTATTTACCTTCATTTACATAATTCTTAATCGAAATTGTCACGATCACCATCATCAGCAATTTCCTGAACAACCTCACTATTGGTCATATATTTGTTACTGGTTACTGCGGTTCTGTTGCTATTCTTGGAAACGGAACTAGTTCGGATGGTTTTGTTTGTAAATGATAACGGGTTTTCTTATGTTTGTTTGTCTACGCCAATCGTTCCACCCGTGTTTTCGTATCACGTAGGTAACCTGATGAAAATCTATCATTGTGATAGGACTCAGCAGTGAGTTCCTAGCCACCGTAAGGTGGTCGGACCGGATTCTCTGATGGCTAATATGTGAGATTTAGCAGTTGATTCTCACAGTAAATGCTATGTTTTGAAAACATAAACTTCAAATTGAATAGAATCACCATAGTTTTTCAAATGCAAACAAGAAGTTTCTAATGCGGCATCGAGAAGTGTTGAGATATACTTTTCGTTATACAGAGCAGATAAGCATTCGATTAGCGTTTAACGGCGTCACGCCCATCTGCAGTTTTTTTAGCATGAAATTTAATAGGAAATTCTGTGACATGAAAAAAAATGTTCCAAATGTTTGCTCCAGCCTACAGAAATGAACGTTCATGTTTAGGTGGCACCCTACCCTATTCCGATCCCCGTGACTATTCAATTGGAAAACTTTACCAAAATCACTCCCAAACAGGCAAGAAGGCACACGCTTTTCACTCCCATGCTACTAAACTTCGGCAGTTCACAAGCAACACGAATGAGTGACTGACTTACTCTGTATATACATACATATCCTTCCTGCTTTTCCTGACGATATAACCGCTTGACTTTCACTATAGCCAAAAGGCCTTGTAGGTGGGCGGGTAAATATTAGGGACCTGGAACCACGCCACGGGCAATCGTCGTTCGTCTGCCGGTCGGTGTACATCAAAGTCAGGACCGATTTGGCGGAGACTTTGCACGGTTACCTGCTTCTATTGATATCATCACCGCGTTGCGTACAGCAGAAAACCCCCTGCAATTCATTTTTTTTTTGCTATCTCAGAATAGGGTTGTGTCTACTAGTGGTATACATATGTTGATTCTATTTTCATAAAAAGAGAATTTGTCTTTGTTTGGTATCCGGAATAAAATAAAAGTTTCCTTGTTTCCTGCATCACCTGCACCACAACCACCCGCCAACACGTGAGATTGACGTACGATGAAGTGTACACGTGTGCCGTATGTGGAAGCGAAAAGTGACGCGAAAGGGCGTGAATATCGTGAACTTTATTGTGGTTCGAGCAAATTGCGCTAACTGATTTGATGATTGGGTGTGATTGTTATTATTGATATTTGTGCATTATGGAATATGGTGTTTGCATCAGTGCTTGTTTCGAGATTTAGTTGGATATCAAAAGTATCGAAAGAGGATTAGCAATCGCTGTTACCTGGAAGTGCCTTTTGGGATTTGTTTTAATTGAAGAGGTATGATTCTTTATAGACAATATTCTCTATTTACATCGTTTCACAAATGAGTGGTCTTCCAATAGTAACTGGCTAAAGGAGGAAATATATTTTTTTAATTGTTTGTTAGTTCATCAGTCAAAAATTAAGACAACTTACAATCAACTACATCTAACGCACAGTGATACGAGTAGCACAAATCATGAAGTAGAGCATACAAAAGTTATTTTGTAGTTTCGTTATCTTCTGATGAAAATTTCGTTACAATCAATTTAGCTGAAGACACCTAGTTTCTACCTGTTCTCAATTTTTAAATACCCAAACATAAAAAAGTTTTATTCTAAGATATTGGTTACTTATGTTTAACATTACTTTTTCTGGCTTTGGGTTTAAGGTTCTGGTTCTCGTCCACACTCCGTTTTCTCCAAATGCTTGCAAGTTCCGTACGACAACGAAACCCACCAGACCTCAGGGTATTTTGGAGTTCAACATCAGGCATAATTTCTGGAAACAATGCGCTTCAGAACTTCTACGCTGCTGTACCCGAAGTCAGAGTTGCTTTTTCTTCTTCCCCTTCTCTTCTTCATCTTCGTCTTCTTTTATTTTTGAGAGGGACTTTAACGCTTCGGGTCATTCGTCCCTGAAAACAGAGTTGCCCTCTGTGAAAATCATTGTCGTTATATGATGCATGGTACAAACGCCTGAGTTCATTCTATAAGAATGCTTTACCATTCTCAATTCACGATCATCACTGGAGTTGGTGAGAGCCGTAAAAAGCAACCCAAGATAGTCGATGGCGTCAAGTCAAATGCGTTAGATTTGGAATGCATAGGCTTTGTTGTATTTTTTTTCTGTTGTTTAAGAGATCCTCGACGGTGATGATCACGTGTTGATTGTAGGCAATGATGGTCACAATGTGAGTATTGTTTGGCATGGTTTTCCCTGTCACACGTGATAATTGTTTCTGGTTAACGATTGTAAATTGATATGCCGATGATTCCCGTGTGAGTGTCGTGAGATTATGCATGTCTGCCCGACGTCACCAATGATCAGATGCACACACATTGCTCCACCATCTCGAACTCATCTCATCGCTTATCACTGTTCGGCCTACGCGAGGTCTATCTTGTAGTGAAGCTTATCACAATTTTTTCAACATGTGAGATAGCCCCTCCGGAAATCCAGAACATCTCCAGTATCTGGTAATCATGGACAATTTTTTTACCACGATACAAAGCTACAATAATTTCCCAGTAATATTCTTCTTGAATAATTGCAATTGGTCAATGTATCAATAAGTCAACATATGTACGTTAACGCGTCGCAAAACTGTCCAAAAATTGTTTGTGTGTGTTTTTTCTCCTAAAAAATGTTCAAATCAAAAGTAACCCAAAAGTTGTATAGTTAAAAGTTTTTTGCCAATTTAGAATACCTCGAGATGGCCGCGAGTAATCGATTCTATCCTCCTAACTTAGCTTTATTATAACTGATGTATATAAATATGAAAACTTGGCTCTGTAAAGTAGATTCAATTGAGCCTGTACAAATATATGATTTTATAAAATAAAAATCAAGAAGTACCTCTCGAAGGAGTATGTAGTCTTTTGGCCAGACCTGACCTTGGCTCATCATGCCAAGGGATCACTGGATGAGATGTATCAGCTGAAGATAAGCTTTGTACAGAAGACTGGTAACCCACCCAACGTCTCACAGGACGGCAGCTGGAATTATGTATGGGCGAAACTCAAACGGAAGATCTAGTCCAATAATTTTGTGACCAAAATCGAGAAGCAGCTGATCGCCAAGGTCACGAAAGATTTGAAGAACATGCCGACAGTCATCTTTTCATCTGCCATGGCTAAGGGGTTCTGGCCAACTGCCGTAAGGCCACCCGACAGGGCGTTGAAGCATTTTTGTAGAAGGCTTAATAAACGTAAGATCTAATTTAAATTTGAACAATCTTTTGTAGTTTTTTCCAAGCGCCATTCGAAATAATTCAAAGCAAAAGTTATTGAACAGCTACTGGAGGAGTAGAACGATCTACAAAAAGAGTGTCACAAAGGGCTGTCCAAGATCAACTTCAGCCTTGTCGGCGCCGGTGATGTAGTGGTAAACGTGACTGCTACCTGGCACCCCAGTGGGTCTGAGTCGGTCGGTGGTTTTTCTGAGGCGAAAAAGCTGATCTCGTCTTCCTTCGGAAAAGCAGTAAAGCTTTTGGTCCCGACTTATGTGTTGTGTTGGGTCCAGGTGGTGGAGTCGTCTTCCTGGCGTCGGTGGTTGTCACCACGTTGTGAGGAAATAGGCTGACGGAAAATAAACGAATAAAAATAAAATAAAAAATAAGACTTTAGCCTTCTATGGTCACTAGTAAGTAGATTTGTTGGATCAAAACGGTTGATTTGTTGACGGACAATCTTCAAGAGGCGTGAGTTCAACGATTTTAAGGAACAAACATCGTAAAAATTATATTTAATTACATATACCGTGAGAGCAATGAAGCATTTAAAAGTGAAGAGTACATCATCATCAATATTGGAAAACGTGAAATAGTATAAAGGTCATCCATTATGCTGTAATCTGCTTGATTAAGAACGTCACAAAGCAGTAAAAGCTTATATAGAATTTGGAATTCTCTTTGGAATGTTATTGGAGTTACATATTGAACCTTATTTGGGTGTCGGGGTCAATAAGACCCGGAATGGATTTTAAAAATGTCATAACTTTCTTAAATGAGCATCTAGATGTTTAAATTTTCTGAACTTTTCCTAAATCATAGGAAATTATGTTGAAAAAGTGCTGAGTAGGCTATGCTCGGGAGTGGTTGATTTTTGATTTAGCTGTGACGTTTTACTTCGAGTTGAAAATTTTGGTTATTTTGGTAAATTGGAAATATCACTGGATGGAAAGTCATCACGATAAGATGCTTCTTCTAGTAACGTTTGCATTATAAAATGGACTTTTTTTCGGATGGTGATTAAAAAAGCTAATACAGATAATTTATTTTGATAAATGTCCATGGAAGGTAATTATTAAAGCTTACTTGCAAAAACAGTTTACGCCCTTACGAGCGGCCTTCTGGCAGTTAAGCGGAACATTCGCCATGGCGGACGAAAACACGCGTGTAGGCATGCTTTTGATTTCTTTCTTCGTTTTATTCATCAATTCCTCCTCAGTTTTCGCAAAAAAATTGTTGGAGTAGATCTTACGCTTCAAGATGGCCCAGAAATTCTCGATGGAATGCAGCTGGGGAACGTAGGGCGGGTTCGCAGGCTTGCGTACCACATCGATATTCTGCCGCTCCATCTCCTCCAACGATCGCTTCTAGTAGTGGGCCGACGCCAGATCCGGCCAGAACACCGCGTCTTTGTTCTTATGGTATTACTTAATGAACGACGCAACTTCCGGCAGACATTACGTACTATAAATGTCCCCGTTCGCTGCCAGTCCGAAGCGAAAGAAGAGCGTCTTTGACATCCCCTTCTCGCTGATTATTAGCCACAGCAGCACCTTCTTCGGGAATTTGGTGTGTGAAATGAGCTTCACCTCGGAGCTCACTTCCTTCGTGGGGGAAGTAAAATTCGAAGTGCCCTGCCAGTCGTTGCCATCCAGGGTGAGATAGGTCTCGTTGTCCGTCCCCACCGCCACGTCGCGATTCGCCGGGAAAATCGAGTTGACCATCTTATTCAGCCGCTGCCACTGCGTCATTGCCTGAGCTCCGAAACAGGTGGACGCAAGGTACTTTTTCACTGTTTGGCCGTGCGGAGCCGGGCTTTCTTTCGATGCTCTGATTGTTTTCTTATAGTGCCAATATGTTGTAGATGCCGAAACGGACGTATCCGGTGTCTACAAACTGCCGCACGATGTCCGTTTTTGACGTGGCGGGGTGCCGTTCTTTGAACGCGCACACTTCTGAACGGAGTTGCTTCACTGTTTTTGCCATCATGGTTAGAGTTCGAATGATGGAGCTGTCAAATTTTGTCTGCTGACTCATGGGTTACTATGATTGATGCTGCATGGGTAGTTTTATCAGTGCGGATGAGGGTAAACCCATGAAAAATCGGCAATTCTCGAGTACTTTTTCAAACAGACGTATGTGATTTTGTAAACAAAGAGGGGAAGTAAATTTCAAACGTAAATTTCTCAAAACAATCAACACCCTCACGGAAAGTAACATTACCATCATGTTAGGGAACTGTAATTCCTTGTCTTGGTGGCCCTAGCTTGCATGAAAGTGCTAAGGGTTTCACGAATTTAACGTTTGAATTTTACTTCCCCTCTTTGTTTACAAAATCAGATACGTCTGTTTGAAAAAGTACTCGAGAATTCTCGTCCATTTTTTTTTAATGCAAACGTTAATTATCGCGTATTTGCATCAACTAAAAAGTTTTGTTGAAAAAAAATGACATTGTGGTTCCTTCAAGGTAAATTCACATAATTCTGGTTGTAACATCATCATATAACATCATAAAATAACATAAGAAATGAAAATGATTGTATCCTAGTGTAATGATGATGTTTACCTTCCCGAAATATATGGTTACCGTTTTATAGATGAGCACAACAAATAAGTACGCCTCTGTCACTTCTATGCCAAATGAATTTTATTTTCTGCAATGAATGAAGTCGGCTCTAAGTGCGTGTCAAAAATCTATTTTTCTAATATTCTAATAATCTGATTTATCTAATTTTTTTTTAGTTCTAAGCAATTTTGAATCCTGATCCAAACATGGAGCAACTAGGAACGTTATAGGAGGATAGGTACCAGCAATGTTGAGCAAGAATACTCTCTGGTGGACTGCGCTGCAATTTTTTCAATCCCGACGGGTAATTGATGTTTATTGGAGTTTATTGAACTTATAATTTATAATTGAATATCACTACATTTTGAAGAGCAAACGTTCATTCTTCTGGTTATGTCTGTTGTCTAGATATATCATTTAATTATCGCATAGAAAGGTACTCATGGATAGCTGCAATAAAATCCACCAGGAACAGGCAGACCCCTGGTCTCGTTGGTGTCGAAGCAGGAAATGAATAACTTGATGACTCGCCTTGGTATTTAAGAGCGTAACATACCTGAGGATAATACCATAAAATTGCTCCCACAATGTTATGCGAATACAAAATTGAGGTAAGACAATACCAAAATAGTACCTCTCAGGTATTCCCAGGTATCCGAAATAACAAGTTTTGTTATTTGAGAGATATTTTGCTTGTAATTCTTATTTTGCTTAGGTATTTTACCTCTAATGCTGTGCTCTTTAATACCAAGGCCACTTATCAAGATCAAAATTAGGTACCGTACAAATCAGACTAAGGCCGGCGTGGCCTCAGCTGTACACAGAAGTTGTCTCCATTCTATTCGGTCCATGGCTGTCACTCGCCAGGCTCGCTGTCTGCGGAGGGTCCGCAGGTCGCCTTCTACTTGATCGATCCACCTTGCTCGTTGCGCGCCTCTTCTTCTTGTACCTGTCGTTTCTTTTTCAAGAACCAATCTCACAGGGCTGTCGTCCGACATTTTTACGACATGCCCAGCCCATCATAGTCAACCGATTTTGCAATGTGTACGATGGAGGTTCTCAGCAACTGGTGCAGCGTGATTCATCGCCCTCCACGTTCCGTCTCCATCTGCACCCACTGTAGATGGTACCAGCACCTTCCGTTCAAAGACTAAGGGCGCGTAGTTCCATTAGCAATGCCTCGTGCGGTGGAACTGCCATACGTATGGCTCCGTCGGGAATCCTCGCAGGAGCAACACTCAATTTTGTTCCTAACATTGGGAACAGTTTTATGGTATTATCCTCAGGTATGTATTTTACCTCTTATGCAGCGCTCTTAAATACCAAGGTCAGTTATCAAGTTATGCGTTCTTCCGCTTCGTCACAAATGAGTTGATTTTTTTTGTTTATTTCTTGATTATAGGGATCTTTTGCCTCGGGCTGGTTCACCTCCCGTCGTGGTCACTCAAATACATGTTTTGGGTATTTTCGAAACTTGTCCGGGAGTGAGAGTCGAACTCGTGTATTTGGCGTGAGAAGTATCGGTGTTTAGTAGCTCCTACCACCAATACTTAGATTCTGACATATTACTTGTGAGTCAACACACTCAGATTATTTTACAGAAATTTGTAAAGTTTAACCGAATTCTCAACAGCTGAACGTTCAGTAATCCAATTTTACGGATTTAGGTAAAATTTTACCAAAATCTGATAAATTTTTTACAGATATCTGTAAAATTTCACCGAAATCCGTAAAATCGGATTACCGAACGTTCAGCTGTTGAGAATTCGGTAAAATTTTACAGATTTCTGTAAAAAAAATCTAAGTGTGAACCTTTCTGTTTCACATATCTTGGTATACTAATCAGCAATGGCCTAGACCGTTCTTTCAACCTTATCTGTGAAACAGATGAATTGGATGGATTTATTATTTATCAGCCTCAGTACATTTCAGAAGTTGAATTTCAAAATAAAGTGTATGATAAACTCGTGAAGCTTGGTTTTTCTTAAAAAATGGAACATTGTTCAAACTCTTATATGTAAGGCGTGAGAGCGTTAGTAAAACCAAGACATGATATATGATTATTAGGGTAGACATTAGGCATAAGACATCATCATATTTTCTCCATCGGCTTCCTTATTTTACAATGAGGTGATGTGGTATTGAATTAATATTTGACACTGGAAAAGTTGTTAATTATATATAGATAAAAAACCAAACATGTTTGACAGGATTTCAAGTCAGGACGAAAGTTCGCTTCATGAGGTGCAAAAGTGTAGGAAAGAGAACGGAAGTCAATGAAGAGAAATTAATGAAGTTTGAATCATCCGTATTCCGGCTATATCTTGATCTATTAATTAGAAGACTAACACCAGCTTCAAAACAATAAAACTGGTGCATTTTTCAAGCCATTGAACCGGATTAGTGAGCTGTATTGATTATAATTTATTTTAACCTCTCCCACTGAACAGCAAACCCTTTGAACTCCAACACGTGCGGTAGCTAAACTCGCTGAAGAGTCAAAAGCAAGCAACAGCAAAACAACAACTGTCCAAACTTGAAATGGTGAATGGTGAAAAGGATAATTAGCACTTCCGCCAATACCATCGCTGTCGACACCCCAAATCGTAGCCGCCAGCCACTACACACATACACACACACAAACCGTTACCTTGCACTTGCTCAAGGACTCGATGTTTTGTGAAAATTCGCTATGGTTTTTCGTAGGCACAGTTGAGATCCCAGAAACGCGTTCATATTTGTATTCTTAACGGATATAATGGCCGAAATTTAGAATATTGGAAAACTTTCAGCTGAGGTTGTCTAAAACGAATTTCGACGAAGAAACTTCATCAAATCAGATTGGGTCTTTTGAATGTTGCATTTTATGGATAAGTAGTAACAAGAAAATAAACAAGTATTTAAAGAGAAGATTCAGTTTCTACGTTTTGGAAAATTCCTATGAATAGTGCAAAATCGTGCTTCCTCTCAATAGGAAACCTAACTGTTCCTTTTTAGGACAACTTGGGGGTAGTTCTGAGGGGGAAGCATTTAATTGATGGTTCTGTTGTCATCGGTTGGGGTGCATTCGAACCCCGAAAACTGATTTGCAACGAATGGCAGTCCTGGAGGCGAGTGAGGCAAGTGCCCTAGTGCCACGAGCCGCGTGGTTCACGAACAATCCAAATTAGAAGCTCCACTAATGTGCCCACCGATGGGCTTTCGTTAGTCGGTTCAAAACCAACGAGAGCGAAAGTCGCGCGAAAACAAAGCCAACCCTGATTGGCTCTAGAGCTTTGAACGGATTCGCGTGTGTGTGCCGTGGAAGAATAATTTACTGGCAGGATGAGTCGACCGCCAAGATTCAAGATTCCTTTGGTAATTGTTGTTAATGGAGTTTGCACGGTAGTGGGATTTATTTTTACTGGGAAACTTAAAAGGGCTGAGTTGATGGCAAAGTCCACGAAACTTTTTTCACATCGCCGGATACATGTTTCAATGGATAGCATGAAAAACTGCCATTATGTGAATTTACAAATGACTGTTTCAGTTCGTAGGCCGATTAAAACTTTTGTGGTAAAAAAATAATTACTGTTAAAGTTATGCCAACACGCGATGACGAAACTGTTTGCCTTAATTTTTGAAAATTGAACAGGTTGAGGATTTTTGTCGTCTCATCGAACTCTGCAGTCGTTTCTACCGGTGGGAAAGTGCGCGAAAGGTGATACTTCTTCAAGGGGTTCAGAACGAGTTATTTGCGGGAAAGCAAGTCAATTCACTTTCTTGGTGTCGTACCAGTGAACAGAAGAAAAAAATCAGCCGTTATTAATACTCTACTGCATATTGAAATTGATTGCTTCTTATAGTGCTGATATACAGTGGGTAACATTGAAATAACATCAATAACCGTTTTCTTCACTGCTGTACATTGAGTTGAAATTTCGAAAATGGCTTTTAGTTATTGGACTTTTAACATCGTGGCTTTTAGTAATCTGACCTAGTTATCACAACCTTCTTGCTGAGTGAGTAGGCCTTGCTTTTGAGCGTTTTTTTATCTGTCGTTCAATATTGACATTTTGGATAATGTAGATATTTACGTGTTTTCGACCAAAATTGAATAAAACGTTTACAAATGAAGATTGGGAAGAGTGTCAATTTTGAAGACCATGTAGAAGCTTCGTTCTCTATGTTTTAGTTTTCAATTTGTCGCGAGTGATATCGATTATTATTACCGTTTGATTTCGAAACAGTTTCGAAGTTCGATTAAGACCAGTGTTGTTAATAATCATTTGAACTACGGGTGTATTAATTTTTCGATAACACTAGGTTGATTCACAAGCTAATGTCCTAAATATGATGTATGAGCTCTTTGCTTGCCCTAACTGTAATTTGAAAGTTTTATTCAATGGAGAATATTATTTGAATACTCGGTTATTCCGCACCAGAGATGTTAGAGTAAAGCCTGTCCACGTTAAATTTCGGACACAAAAATAATAGCAGCAAAAAAATTCACACATAATTCAACAAAACCGATTGTTTATTTCACAATAATAGAGTTATATCTACATTAGAAGCAGTTGATTAGGGCATCTTCAACGGTGGTCCAAATCATGGTTGAATTTATTTTTTAAGATCAACCGCAAAAACATCGTTGCACCGGTGTTGTAAATTTTGTTTTATACCGGATCTTTTTTGCATCATTTTAAAGCTGGTATATGTTTTGATCTATTCTTGCAGCAATTTGGAACAAGAAAACTGCCGTTCCATGCTACTTTATAATACCAGTTAAAGAGTAAAACTTAAGCTTTTACAAAACAAAAAACAAGTTTATAATCTATCTGCTGTTTATTGACGCAAACCCTCGTGCAAACCAACAAAACTTTGAATGCAGACCGATGGACCGAATGTTTGTTATTTTTTAGTTGTTGCAGTTATTTTCCGGTGTTTTTCGTTCCGCAAACGTATTAAGGTTTGCTGAGGTATACTTATGAGGCGAAAAGTTGCCGTATTTGGTGCGGGTGATGCTGGCACCGGACAGAAAGTGGTGTTGCTCGCCTCGGATGCTGATAATTACCTTAAGTTGCTCCCGGTGCTAGCAAATTGCCTCTTTATTTCATTCTTGAATAATGGATGGTTCTCTAATGTTTTTACAGTCAATGCATTTTCCGGGAAACACTGATTAGTTTGAAATGAGAAGGCCCCGGAAGTGTGACTAGTGTGGATTTTACTGCTAATTTGGTGGCAAATTCCGAATCCGAGAAGCATTTCGATTGCGTGGAAACGAAAAGGATTGAAGTCAACAATCGGTTTATGGATGAATTGGTCATGACTAGCACTGACAAATAGCTCATACAGATAAATTTTAGAAAATTCTATTTAATAGAAACCTTCGTTTACTGGGGATCAGGGTATTGCGACTTATCTTCTGGGGGAGAACATACATTTTACTAAAGCAGTTTATATAAGCTTGTGGAAACTAAACGAACTCTTTGAAAATGGCTTTCTGATTTACTATGAACTTCGGAGTATTAATGAAGATTGGGTGGAAATATAATGAACTTGACATAAGCTGGAAATATAATGAACTTGACATACGCTTCTCGGAAGTTGAATAAATTTATTTCTTAGTTCAATCGTGACGTTTGCTTATTCTGTTTTGAGAAGTGGAACTTCAGAGAAGTCCATTGAATTGCCGAAAAAATCTCAACGTTTCTGGAAACTTGGTGCACACCTAAAAAGTTTGCTTATCATCCATAGAAGAGACACAACTTTCTGGAAATAACCGGAACTTTAAAAAGAAGATTTAACTTCCTAGAAGTTATTTGAAGTCCCATTTGGTACATCTTTTATGAGTAAAAGCAGAATATCACAAATGTATCAAAAATTTACGAGAAAAAATCTTCTGATCTCTGATGTTGAAAAATTGACAGGGTGACAGGTGTTGGCGGGTTTCACAACAAGAAATACAACACCGGTGCGAGGAACGCGAAGTTGGTCTATTTTAACTGGTTCTATTCAAGTTTTGCTGATGCAAATTAAGTATAAAGTTCCAAAAATAGACCACCGCTGGAGATGCCCTTAAGATGTTAATCCTTCTTTCTGTAAGATTCTCGAACTTTCTCTGCTACACCCGTCATGGCTTCTGATAAACGGTAGCAACCGCTTTTGTACACTGTGTCCAATATATTCGCATAAACTTCTTCATTGCTTTGGTGTCGTGCAACTACTCAACATTGTTCACGTATGTGTTGGTGTAGTTTTGCACTATGTTTATACAAACGCTTTCAGGTTATGTCCGATTGTTTTCATTCGGTGTTTATCTTTTACCAGCGATGAAGGAGTTTCGTGCTGTGATGATAAAAAAGTTTTTGAAAGGTGAGCGCCCGGGCACTATTTTCAGAAATTTGAAAAACCTCGGAGTAAAGCGGGATTTTGTGTACCGAGCCATCCGAAGGTACCGTGACACCTGCTCGTTGGATGATCGGAAGAGATCCGGTCGTACTCGTACGGTGTGGACTGCACGAGTTGTTAAAGTGGTCAGGGAACGTATAAGACGAAAATCACAGCGCTCTGTACGCAAAATGGCCGCACATCTGAATGTTTCGAGATCGTCAATGCACAATATACTGCAAAATGACCTCGGATTCAGAACTTTCAAGAAACGTAAGGTTCACGACTACTACATTAGAGAAATGACTAGAAAGAGCAAGTCTGTTTTTGTCGCAGAACGGTGGGCAAGAATTTATCTTTTCCGACGAAAAGTTATTCGTCTTGCAACAATCCCACAATGTCCAGAACGACAGATTGTGGGCTCTCTCTTCGAGAACTGTTCTAGAGAGTGATAGGAATATTCCATGGTTCCAAAGTGCTGCGTCAGTGATGGTTTGGGGAGGGATTTGCAAGTGATGCAAATTACCACTGGTTTTCATCGAAAAAGGCGTTAAAGTGAATGCCGTATATTATAAAACGGAAGTTTTGGAGAAAGTTGTCAAGCCATATGTACAAGAGGTGTTTGGAGATGATCACTATGTGTTTGAGGAGAACGGAGCGCCATCGCATACTGCAAATCTCGTTCAGGGCTGGTGCCGAGAAAATTTTTCCGACTTTTTGGACAAGAATGAATGGTCTCCCAGTTCACCAGATCTGAATCCCTTGGATTATTTCGTATGGTCATACATGCTGGCGAAGGTAAATGACCACAGGGCGTCTAATATGAACCAATTCAAAACCGTTATCAAACGAATTTGGGACGAAATGCCGATGGAAGTCGTGCGTGCCGCCTGTGACGGTTTCGAAAAACGCCTGGAGCTGGTCAAGAAGGTTAATAAGTTATCAATAAAATTTGGATAATCGATTTGAAATAAATAGAGCTTTATTTTGTATGAGAATATATTGACATTAGGGTACGGGGCAGTATGTGCTCAAATATTGGCATTAAACCAAATTTAAATATATATTATAGTCAAATATGTTTCCTTCATAGCGATCATAATCCCCCTTGTCCGACGCTTTAATTTAGTTTGTATCTAAACTTTAATAAACTCTCAATCTTGAACGAAAATAACAAACCACATACTTACCTTTAAAGCAAACGTTAGGTACTTGGAAAATTGGAAGACACTTTTCGGATTTTTTATTATTTTTGTATAAAAACCAGTGACGAGCCCATAGTTTTTCGAGCATTACTCAAAAACCAAAAAAAAACCATCGCAAAAATTTCACAAATGTAAACTTATGAATTAATAAACAATAAACAAAATTTTTCATGGTTGAGAAATTGTTTTTCCGGCTTTTCCAAGCAATTTGCCTTCACTGCGGAAAATTTTGTACGAAAACTGACAACCCTAAATTTTTGAATATTGTTTATATTGTGGACAGAGTTTTTTTTAACAATCTGAGACCCTTCGGCCCAACCCTGTACGATAATAAAAAAAAAACCATTTTGTATGAAAACGAGTGACAGACCCATAGTTTATTGTGTATTACTCAAAAAGAAAAACAAACCCATCGTCAAAATTCCACCAATGTATGTTTATGAATTAACAAACAAGAAAATATTTTTTTCAAAATTTTTATGATTAAGAAAATGGTTTTTCCGGCTTTTCCAAAAAAAAATTGTTCACTGTGGAAATTTTTTTTTGTGAAATTCTGTAAAAAATATATTTTTTCCAATTCTTGATAAAAAAATTTATAGTTTGGAGAAAAAAAAAATGTTCAACGATGAATCGTCCTTGAGTTATGAATTTTGGGTTTGACCAAAGTCTACGCTCCGTGCAAAATTAAAAAAAAATATGGAGAAAAGTGTACGAGGAGAGGGGGGGGGATGCTGAGAATTTCAAAAATGAGTATACGTGGTTTATGAACCGGTCCTACTAAAAAATATCCCCAATAAACAAAGCCACATCCCCGTGTTGCCCCTTATAATAATGACATTGGTAATATCTTCTTGTGGTGCTTATAGCATGTGACAGTAACCTCGGAATTGGCGGAACTCTCCAGGTATTTTGAAGTGGGTTGCATATCCAGTAAAGCTATCACTTTCTTGCCTTCTAAAACCGATTTCTTGGAATCAAGCATTTCGGGTGAAAACAACCCGTGGGTTAATTATTCACCTAACGTTTAATTCATCCACTCTAGTGCTGAGATTAGGCGCAACAGAAAAAGTTTGCCGAAAAAAATAACACTTGAATTGACTCTTATGTGGGTCACTGTATCGACTATCAAATTGGAAAACATAAATCACTTGGCCCGGGTTTAATATACATCATCGGCATTCTCGGTCGAATGGCGAATATATTGCTTGTAGTTGTAGTTAAGAAAGCCCCGGGGGAAATTGTAAACAAGCCACGAAAACGTAAATAAAATCGATTATCTTATTAGATTTATGTCACATCGCGTTGTTGTTTATGTAGCAATTGTTTTTTTTTACGATTACGCTAAACGTGGAAGACGGTCGGTTACTAGTTCTAGTAGATGCGGCAGTGTTATGACTGTTTGCTTCACGTTGGCCACGGCATCCGTCGCTTGCGAGGGCGTATCGCGTTGCAATCATTGCCAATAAAAAGATTTCGTTTCGGATCTGATGGAAGCGCACTCGCGAGGTTGTGCTCCATTGCTGTGACGATTTCCGCATTTGTATCCACTGTAGGTAGATCGTATTTTCTGATAAATGACATGAATGTAAAGTTGTACATAGAAGTTGTGATCAGAGTTTGTGTGAGGTTTAGGTACGAGTTCAATCGAAATACCATTATGTCTGAAGGTCTGAGGGTCATCCAGATTATATCGGTCATTGGCCGAACACTGAATAGTCATAAATTGAGCACAGAATATTCTTTGATTCCAATCTCAACACACTTGATGCAATTTTTAAATGCTTATATTTTGAAAGACTTTTAATATTATAGGTTGCATAAATATATTACCAACGTTTGCCAACTTTTGAAATAAAATAAACCTTAACATAATTCTGTGAAAGCAAGTAGCTTCTATTCAAAAAAATTATCTACTTCTTTTTATTATTATTTATTATTTGAAAGCAATTTGCGTATCTTGAATTTCTAAAGATTGTAAAAGTCATCATAAATTAATGCTATTTACGCTCAACCCCAGAGATATAAGAAATTTGAATTTTTCTTAAGGGATAAACAATAAAAGTTTTCCAGCTAAGATGTTAACTAAAGAGAAAATCGACTTAAAAAGATCGATTGCTCCAACTCCCGCTTTTTGATCTTACGAATATTTGAATTAAAGCTTATCAATAAACAACTTTTCTGTGCAATAGTTACTGGATACATAAGTCTTTCTTGCATGTTTTTTGCATGACTTTACACGACACAGTTACTTTAAATAACACGATTTGTTTTACATGGTACGCATGGTACTGTAGTATAGAGAGTATGTGTGAAGCAAATGTTAAATAGTTTGAAGGATTTTAAGTGTATAAATTTACCTTACGATTTGGGTATAATCATCTGATTTGAGTATAATCAACTGAGCGTGAAACGAAATAAAACTTGCAGTAAGCTATGCGAAAACCTCCTCACTTTGTGACAGTAAACAAAACCAACACAACGCATTGACATGGGAGACCGTTAGCTATAAATACCAGCTAGCTGTGCTGATTCAGTTCAGTCATTCCAGTTTTACCAAGCGACACGATCGGTCGTGTTTTTCGCACCCTCGCAGTAAAAGTTTTTTCTCCCGTTTTTTCCCCTCGCCCGCTTTCTCGCGATTGCGTGTTCGGTTCACAACCTATCGCCTGCGCTTGCTCATCTTTTGGTGGTGGCAAAGCAGAAAAAAGTGCTTCAAAGTTCGGATACATTTCCCGCTCGACCTATTGCTGTGGCAATGGGTCGAAAAATCGACCAACGGTGACATCCGCTCCCGAAACATTACCGCAACCGGGCAGCTCCAGCGGCTGCGCCACGATGACGCCGATCCAGTGGATCGCAACGCTCGTCTACCAGCGAGCAATCAATTCGCCGTGCTTCTGATCCAGGAGGTGCCGAAGAAGGTGAAGGTCCCCCGCTCTTTACCACATCGAAGGACATTGCTGCACTCAGGACCGAGCTTGCAGCTATCAAAATCCACCCGCTGTACAAGCTGTGCAGTAATGGAATTAAGGTGATGTGCTCGACGGAGGCTGACTACCGTGCTGTCGGCGCTCACCCAGTCGCGAAGAAACACGAGTTCTACACTCACGACGCGCCCGGAAGCAAGCCATTGAAGGTGATTCTGCGTGGCCTTCCAGAACTCACACCGGAGTCAATCTTCGCAGAGCTGCAAGCGGCGGCACTAAAGCCTCAGAAGGTGTTTCCCATCAGGCGCCAGCAACACGGTAACTACCGGGACCAACTCTATCTGGTCCACCTTGAGAAGGGATCCGTCACGATGGCGGAGCTGATGAAAACACGGGCCCTTTTCGACGTCATCGTCGAGTGGGACCGGTATCGTCCGCGACAGCACGACGTGACGCAATGTGGCAACTGCCTTGCGTTCGGCCATGGAACTCGCAACTGCCACATGAAACCGCGATGTGGCAAGTGTGCCGGAGCCCACAGTACCAACGATTGTGCCCCGATGGAAGAAGGTGCGGTACTGAAGTGCGCAAATTGTGGCGCAAACCATGAGAGCAGCAATCGTACCTGCCCCAAACGTGCTGAATTTTTGGCGATCCGCAAGAAGTCATCTACCAAGTCTCGGCCTGCTCATCGCCGTCCACCACCTCCGATGAACGAGGAAAATTTCCCGTCACTTCAGTATCAGGTGCCAAACCTACCGCCGATCCCATTGAATCACCGCCAAGCAAACCGCCCGTCAGCTTCGGTCCATCATCGTTTCGCGGCAGCCGCCGCCGCCCCCAACCCGACTCCTCCTCCCGGCTGGGGCAATGCGAGTCGCAGTACCTTCACGCAACCACCCGTCGATGGACAGCTCTACAACTCGGAGCAAATGGTGGAGTTCGTGCAAGAGCTCTATCGCCAACTACGTTCCTGCCGCTCCGAGGAGGAACAGCTCAAAGCCGCCACATCCGTGACGATGACGTTCATTTTTAAATATGGACCATAATCGCTCCATCAACATCGTAAATTGGAATGCTTGTTCCATCCGGAACAAAACCGTTGAGCTCGGTGACTTCCTTAACAGGAAGGCCATCGACATCGCCATCGTCACCGAGACACACCTCAAGCCCGAACTCACCGTTATTATCCCAGGATACCGGATTGTGCGACTTGATCGTAGCGGCCCTAGTGGAGGAGGAGTCGCGATCGCCCTGCGCTACAACATCAACTGCAATCTGCTTCCGAGCTTTCAGCTGCAGACTATCGAAGCCATCGGAGTCGAAGTCGAAACTGCCGTCGGCCCAATCACCATCATCGCGGCCTATTGTCCCAAGCAAGCCAGTACCAACAACGGAACAACAACGGCCCTACGAAACGACATCCGTAAGCTAACTCGGAGGCAGGGGCAGTTCATCATCGCCGGCGACCTTAATGCGAAACACGAAGCCTGGGGAACACCCGGCGGAATCGGAACGGAATAATTTTGCAGGAAGACCTGGAAGAGGGACATTACACCGTCCTGGGCCCGGATACTCCCACCCGGTTGAGCCGATCCGGGGTCCATTCGACAATCGACATCTTTCTCACCAACATGGGGAACAACATCGCCCAGCCGATCGTACACCAGGAGCTCAGCTCGGACCACTATCCGGTGGTGGCCGAAGTTGGCTCCTCGGTCAACCGGCATCGAATCACCAGACGGAACTACCATCGCGCCAGTTGGGAGAGGTTCCGACAACACGTGGATGACAATATCGATTTCGACATGCGCCTTGATTCGGTTGATGACATCGAACGACAGCTGCAGAGCATCGAGCAAGCGATCTCCCAGGCCCGGGAGCAACATGTACCGGTGATAGATCAGGTGAGTGACTCTGTACCCATTGATAGACCCACTAAAGATTTAATACAATTGCGAAACGCCATTCGAAGGCAATACCAGCGAACTGGTTTGCCAACGCTCAAACGTCACTGTAATCGAGTGACCAAAATTATCAAGGCCAGAATGGTGGACCTTAGAAATAATGATTTCTCTGAAAAATTCGCTCTCTCCCAGATTGTGCTAAGCCGTTCTGGAAGATGACAAAAATTTTAAAAACTAAGCCAAGGCCCATTCCACCGTTGATCCCACTAGACGTCAATGACTCAAGGGATCGGTTGGTAACACCTGCAGAGAAGGCTGATGAGATAAGTAAACACTTCGTCAGCTCTCACAATCTCGGTCAAAACATCGTCAGTCCACACGAAGCTACCGTTAGCGCGCTTATAACTAACATCGATCAAAGTCCTAACGACTTCTCCGAAGATTTGGAGACCTCAGCTGACGAATTGTTGACTTATATCAAGACCTCTAAGAACATGAAGGCCCCCGGTTTCGACAACATCATGAACTTGGAGCTCAAGCAATTGAGCCCTCAGTTTTACAACCATCTGGCGGTGGTGTTTAACCAATGCCTCCGTCTTGGCTACTTCCCATCGTGCTGGAAGTCAGCCAAAGTCATCCCCATTCGGAAACCTGGGAAAGATCCTTCATGTTCCAGAAGCTACAGACCAATCAGCCTTCTCTCAGGTCTATCTAAACTGTTTGAGAAAGCGATCCACCGTCGGCTCCTAACATCTGCTGACGAGCTCAATATCCTGTTGGATGAGCAGTTCGGTTTCCGATATGGTCGCTCAACAGTCCATCAACTTAATCGAGTCATGAACATCCTCAGGCGGAACAAGTCTGTTTCGAAAACATCCGCTATGGCCCTTCTCGATATCGAGAAGGCCTTCGATAATGTGTGGCATGATGGCTTGGTGTACAAGCTCAAGCGATACAATCTTCCAATCTTCCTGGTGAAGATTATTAAAAATTATCTCTCTGACAGGACATTCCGTGTTTCGCTGCATGGTGCAGTTTCCGGTAGTCAGAGATCTCCGCCGGTGTTCCGCAGGGAAGTATATTAGGTCCACTTTTGTTCAATTTATTCACCTCGGATATACCCCGCTCCCTGAAAATGGATCTCTGTCGTTGTTCGCCGATGATACCGCAGTCGTCCACAATGGTAGGGTAATAAGAGCGCTTGCCGCGAAACTGCAGCGAAGCCTGAATGTTCTGTCAGAATACTTCACTGAATGGAAGATTTGTATCAACGCAGCGAAAACCCAGGTCATCCTGTTTCCACATTCTAACTCTCCCAGACTTGTCCCGCCTGAGAATTGTAAAATAAGCCTGAACAACACAACGGTGGAATGGACCAAACCAGCTGTCTATCTTGGTGTAACATTTAGACAGCAAGCTTATTTTCAGGGATCAGGTTGACAAAACTGTCACAAAATGTAATACTCTGTTGAAACTACTGTACCCATTGATCAACAGAAGGTCTACATTATCCCTTAAAAATAAGCTTGCTGTCTACAAGCAAATCATACTTCCGGTCATCGAGTATGCAATGCCAATCTGGGAGAGTTGTGCAAAAACACATCTCCTGAAACTTCAGAGAGTACAAAACAAGTTCCTCAGGATGATAATGAACACTCCTCCGAGGACAAGAACATCTGAGGTCCACCGTCTGGCCGAGATAAAAATGCTCGACGATCGCTTTAGTGAGTCTATCAATCGGTACAGGGCACGCTGCTGACATCGGATCACCAGATCATCAGGAATCTGGTTCCCCACCCTAGGATTTTCCAATTGTAGTTTTAGTTGTAGATTAGGTAGGTTATCAAATTTTAACAAACAATGCCCCAAGGGCTGCACTGACAATTTCATGTAAAACATAAACACACTAAACACACCAAACACAAACAATTCATTAACAAAGCTGAAGAGCCCATTGGGCTGAAACACTTAATCTGTAAATTAGTTTATACGACAAAAACACATGATAAACAAAAGCATATTTTACTTTTACTGATTCAGTTCATTCTTGTAACGAACTTTGACAGCAACGGACCAGTAGCAGCAGCAACAGATTATCAAGATTATCAAGACGGAAAACTTCGGTCAGGTCACGACAATGGCACAGTTGGTAGGTATAATTTTGCTTGATTAACAACGCTGCTCACTAGTAAAGGGCACATTCTCCGATGGAAGGATGGAGAAAGAATATTAACTTCGGTAGGCTCTCTGACGGATAAGGGCAGTGGAGTAGGCCAAATGGAATATGAAACAGAATCCCTCCGACGGAAGGGCGGAGGAGATCATAAGTTCCATCGGTAAGGCTCCCTGACGGAAATGGGCAGTGGAGTGGCCAAATGGAATATGAAACAGAATCCCTCCGACGGAAGGGCGGAGGAGATCATAAGTTCCATCGGTAAGGCTCCCTGACGGAAATGGGCAGTGGAGTGGCCAAATGGAATATGAAACAGAATCCTCCGACGGAAGGGCGGAGGAGACTGCAAGTTCCATCGGTAAGGCTCCTGACGAAATGGGCAGTGGAGTGCCAAATGGAATATGAAACAGAATCCTCCGACGGAAGGGCGGGAGGAGATCATAAGTTCCATCGGTAAGGCTCCCTGACGGAAATGGGCAGTGGAGTGGCCAAATGGAATATGAAACAGAATCCCTCCGACGGAAGGGCGGAGGAGATCATAAGTTCCATCGGTGAGGCTCCCTGACGGATAAGGGCAGTGGAGTGGCCAAATGGAATATGAAACAGAAATCTCTCCGACGGAAGGGCGGAGGAGATCATAAGTTCCATCGGTAAGGCTCCCTGACGGAAATGGGCAGTGGAGTGGCCAAATGGAATATGAAACAGAATCCCTCCGACGGAAGGGCGGAGGAGATCATAAGTTCCATCGGTAAGGCTCCCTGACGGAAATGGGCAGTGGAGTGGCCAAATGGAATATGAAACAGAATCCCTCCGACGGAAGGGCGGAGGAGATCATAAGTTCCATCGGTAAGGCTCCCTGACGGAAATGGGCAGTGGAGTGGCCACATGGAATATGAAACAGAATCCCTCCGACGGAAGGGCGGAGGAGATCATAAGTTCCATCGGTAAGGCTCCCTGACGGATAAGGGCAGTGGAGTGGCCAAATGGAATATGAAACAGAATCCCTCCGACGGAAGGGCGGAGGAGATCATAAGTTCCATCGGTAAGGCTCCCTGACGGAAATGGGCAGTGGAGTGGCCAAATGGAATATGAAACAGAATCTCCGACGGAAGGGTGGAGGAGATCACAAGTACCCTCGGTAAGGCTCCCTGACAGAAATGGGCAGTGGAGTAGACCGCAGTGGGCAAAACAGATCCTCTCTGACATATTGCGGAGGAAGATGATGTAATAGGAAGTAGAGTAGGTCGTAGGTAATCTGAGAATGAAATTGATCGACATAATGACTGTTCTTATAATTAGACCACAAAGAATGGAATTAAAATCAAAATTTCACCATTATGCTAGCAAGTTTTTATAGCAAAGTAAATGGAATTATTGAAATGAATGGCTTTTCAAGCTATTTTTGAAGTTGATGGATGTTGCTAAAAAATATTAAGAATTAGCAAACACAGCCTTGACCTTTTTTTTCTTGATTGGAAATGATGTGATGGTTAAAAAAAAAAATCCTAATTGATTTTGTTCTCTGTTATTCTATTTCGCCATGAGAATATGGCTTTCATGTTCAAGTTTTCAGTTAGAGCTTCAAAGCTTCACTGTATTAGCTATCAGTGACGGTAGTCCATTCCGATTGTCAACTTTGACACCAAATGCTTATTTTTCTCTAAGCTGACAATATTGGACATGTGAAAACAGGCCTGTTAAGAGTGTTACAACCGTTACAGTGACCGTACTGCATCCAGGGTTTACGTTGATGTTTAAGTATATATTTATATTCAAACAGCATTGATATTGATGTACGCTTTTTTTTTATCGAGCATCAAAATGTATCCGTTGCATTCCATCAGAACTTGCTCATAATGGGCGGGAAACAGTGGCGTTATGGAAACAAACTGTAATGTCGGAGTTTATAAGTCAATGAAATCTAGAATTATGTTGCATTACCCGAGTTTACTCCACATAACGCTTAAGTTTTCGAAACGTGAAAATGTTGACAACACCGGAAAACAAAAAAAATTAAACAAAATATCACTTCTGTGAATATTTTTTACAACCATGAGTTTTCAATTAGAATATTAGATTGATTAAGGATTTTTCAGGTCAATTATAAACTTGAAATCAATAGTTATGCTGACCTATGATAATCTTGAAGGCATTAGTGATGTGTTCTGAGGATAATGATATTTTATTGGAATAATGTTCCAAGTTATACCAATTTTAAGTACCTTAATTGTGTAAATTGATGTACAGATAATTGCATGCTAATGAAACGAATTTTGTACTTGCCAGACTTTTGTTAAATTTGTTGAAATTTTGCGGTCGATACTGATTTTCACGATTAGCTGATGGAAAGAGAAACTTGCAGAGAACATGTGCAATAGATTCAGGACATGATTGGGCATTGTAACCTCAAAAAATTCAAATTATCAAATTCATGAAGAGGCATATAGTCTTCATAAAGGGAAGCTCAGGCTTCGAGAAGAAGAAATTAATAAATTGTGAATTTTTGTGTGAATTACAGTGAATTTTTGTACAAAATATGTTAATCAGATTAAAATAATTAGTCCTTTGCGGATATTTTGAGACGAAATCTCGATAGAATTAAAAAAAAAAAAAAACCATTACAATAGAACCACCCATGATGTATTATTCTACGCACCTGAACGAATGCTTCGTCAGCGGGACTTCTTGCTGCTTGAACCCCGTAATTCATCATATGGACTTCATGACCCTATCCGCTTCATGTCAGCTAGCTTCACCGTTGTGTATTTTCTATTCGACTTTCACTGTACTTTGGCAAAATTCAAGCGCAGACTGACAGAATGGCATACTACGAGAACGATATTTGATGAGGATAATTGATTGACGAAGAGGACTGCTCCGAACTATGGATGTTTCTTATTTTATACTTTGACTATACTCTACGTTAGTAACCCTGTTTATTTTAATTATGTTTACGAATGTGCAACTAAGCAATGTTTTGTATTGTATTGTATTGTTTTTTACTGTATTGTTTTGCAAAAGATATGGGGTTTTTACGCCAAATTTAAACGGCTTTTTCCCGTCATAAACAAATTCATTAAGACCACCTTAGGTCAGATGGAATATATATAATAAATATTATTCAAACAAACAGTCTGGTAATGCAAAAAAAAAAAAAACTGTATAACTTATAACCGCAGAGATACATGCTGATGGCAACACAAAATAAAAATAAAAAAAAATAATATTACATTCATGCAAAATAACTAATGCTGAACTTCAAAATGAAATTAAAAAAAAAAAAAAAAAAGCTGTGTTCTTGCGTATGCAAACCAACATATTAAAGAATATGAAATACATTTTACATAAAAACACAAAAAAAAAAATATTCAGAGTAGACGAGGGGGGGATTGTAGTATAGAGAGTATGTGTGAAGCAAATGTTAAATAGTTTGAAGGATTTTAAGTGTATAAATTTACCTTACGATTTGGGTATAATCATCTGATTTGAGTATAATCAACTGAGCGTGAAACGAAATAAAACTTGCAGTAAGCTATGCGAAAACCTCCTCACTTTGTGACAGTAAACAAAACCAACACAACGCATTGACATGGGAGACCGTTAGCTATAAATACCAGCTAGCTGTGCTGATTCAGTTCATTCTTGTAACGAACTTTGACAGCAACGGACCAGTAGCAGCAGCAACAGATTATCAAGATTATCAAGACGGAAAACTTCGGTCAGGTCACGACAGGTACGTAACGTACAATTAAACTAGTCAATCACATAGTAGCCAAACAATTGTGTTGGGTGCTAAATATCTATGCGTTACGAAAGATATTTTGAACAAAGGGTGTCCCACATCAAATTTTATCACGGAAAAAAACGCTGTAGAAAATGACCTACCTAATCGATCCATTTTAACTTTTCAGACAACAAAATGTAATCCATTTTAAAATTTGTTTCATGCAACTTCAATACCATAACCGTACGCTTGAACCTTACGCTCAACTCCACTCATTAGGTTCTATACAACATCTGGCTGTAGCTTATTCGGTACGGAAACCCCTTTTCTTCATGTCTTACTCAGATTTGACCTCCTTGAGATGCTTCCATAGTGCTTGTTTCATAATAAAGGTTGTACGGAATCAAATTGCACCACTTTTAAATGGTTGTAACTTTTTACGCGTTGGGTATTTTCTACTGGAATTTTGGGTGGAAATAGTTTATTGTGTATTTGTTTACGCTGTATAAGTTTCACTAGCAGTTTTGCAATCGTTGCGATAATGGAGTCGGGAGAACAGCAGTGGCGCAAAGAAATTTTGCGCACATACCTCGAAAATCCTTTCTCATCATGCCATCAGCAGGAAGCTGGGAATGGTACATTCTACGGAGTCTCGTGTTTTAAATCGATACCACAAACGTTTCAAGAGGAGCCCCAATCTTGCCAAAACTTTCGTGCAAGATGCGAAAAAACATGAAGGACTACACACGTACAAAGTCCAAAAGGCGCCTAATCGCGATGAACGGCAGAATACGGTAGGTAAACCACGTGCACGGAAGCTCTACACCCAGATGTTGACGAAACCACATTTCCTCGTTATGGATGATGAGACGAATGTAAAAGCAGGCTGCCGGCAGCTTCCGGGACTCCAGTTTTTCACTGCTCATTATAAATTCGATGTGTTAGAGGTCGTTAGAGAGCAAAAGATGTCAAAGTTTACCAAAAAATATATGATTTGGCAAGCAATTTGCTCGTGTGGAAAGCGGAGCACCCCATTCGTGACAACTGGAACGGTCCATGGGCAGGTGTACCTAAAGAAATGCCTCCAAAAGCGTCTACTTCCTCTTCTGAGGTCACACGATGGTCCAAAGATCTTCTGGCCGGATTTAGCCTCGTGCCATTACTCAAAAGAAGAAAAAATGGATTGCCACGCAAAAAAAAGTTGGTCCAAATGTTGTACAGGACCATATGAGTAGTGTAAAGAAAAAGGTTCGTGTATTTGGATATGGAATTGAAATTGAATAAAACAAACATGGTAAAATATTCATAACATGTTTAATTTTACTTCCTGGAAGTTTGAAGATGATTGGTTGAACGGGCGAATTTTGCCGAATATTTGTGTGTGTCTCAATTTGATTCTGTACACCCTTTAGCCAGTATTTTTTCAACGAGCCTTAGCTCCGATGAGTGGGGAGTGAGGGGGTTCATGTCCTTGGGTAAGAAAGTAATCCCGTTGGCTTCGTATCATTCCAGGACAACATTTGAATAGCTAGATCCGACCAGAAGACCGTAGGACCCTCGTGTTGCTTCAACAGAGGAAGCAGACGCTTCTGTAGACGTTCCTTGTGGTAGATCTCTCCGTTTACAGTCCCGGTAGTCACGAAGGGCACTCCGTTTGCCACATGATCAAATCTTCTACCAAGTCATGTATTAGTTGGCAAACATTGAAACACTTTAATTGTTGTTTTTTGTATTCTCCCATGCGTGGAGTAACGATCTGTGATGAAATTTGTCAGAAGCAGATAATTTCTCATCTCCATGCAAAGCTCTAGGAGTGGACGGTAATTTATTGCTAGAACGAATAGAAATGAAGAGAAAGTGTACTGATAGTTCCGTATAGGGTAACAGTAGGCTTTAAAATTGAAAGATACAAGTTTGAAAACGAGCGGAGGGCATTTGAACGGTAGTATCCGATCAGGCACATAACCCTTTACCAAGCTACCAAATGCAGGGTAGGCAAGGGGGATTTCCCTTTGACTGGTAAAAGGTTATGCAACCGGTATCCTCCCCATTGCCTACCCTATATTCACGACGTTGCTTTTCGGATCACGCCATTTCTTCCAATTTAAAAAAAACTGACAGCGATAAAAATAAAACAACAAATAAACACTCTGAACTACTTATACCCAAATTTTCAAGAGAATTTCCACAGCGTTTTTTCCGTGATGCAATTTGATGTGGGACACCCCCCTTTAAGCATTAAATTTATCAGAATTTCAACTTCACTTCTACGATCAGTTTTTAAATTCATTAAATGCTTATTAATATGTTTATAGATGTTTAATTTCATATATATTCAGTGATAGACAGAATACAGAATTAGCTGAATACAAGTCGTTATTTTATTTTTTGGGGTGTGTTGGATTATCGCATGCTGTTTTGAATAAACGTTGAACTAGATTCTATATAACAATTAATGTAACTTTATTATTCGATATTATAGGATATGCTGAGCAATAACCAGAGTAAACTTTGCCTTGTGTTAAAACTCAACATTGCATGAAGGGCTGATTTAAAAGCTAAATACGAATATTTTCAGAACATATTTCAAACGGTGTAACTTTTTAAAACTATTTTTAGTTACAATAGATATGATGTATCATGCAACAATTAATTTGAAACAGATGAAACTATTTGTTTTAATCAATTTCACATAACTTCATCAAAACGGAAATGGGCTTATTTCAAACATGTGCAGAGAATGTGCAGTCTTGCAAACCATGCTCTCGAGGTAGGTCTGGGTTCAATCCCAGGCGAAGGTGGTGGGATTTTTCTGAGATGAAACAATTTGAAAAAAAAAACGGAAGTAGAGACAAGACAGTGGTTCCGGCTCATGTGTTGATAAGTGCAATATGTTCATTGAAAATTTATTAAATTAGCTTTCACCCTTTTTGTAAACATGGATTTTGTACATAGTACAAATGTCTCGTAGATTGTATGAAACATTAATATTGTTTTTTATTTGGTGATGTGCTATTATCACACCTTTTTTTTATAATGCACGAAATGCATCTCAGCCAGAAGATCAGCCAATCGCTGCTCACTTCAATCATACTCAGCCATTTTGGCGGTGCGGCTGGGATGAGTGAGAATAATTTATGTATCCCAAAATAGATTAGAAAGAATTAATGAACTGTAGGGTGTTATAACTTTTTACTCATTATTCACGCCTCTTTTCACGAATCACCATGCCCAAAAATAAAGGATCGAATTCTTTGTCAGAAATGTAAAAAAAACGCTGTACAATTCCACGTGGTTGCGCTTTTTCTAAACCACACTCCGAGTAGATAAAGTAGACCCAACAATCAATATACAACTAGCGATTTGAAATTGGTTCACTATTGTAGACCCCTTGGTCCGAAGTACACCTTGAAGCCAGCACCTTGCTGTATATATTCGCGCCTGTGTTTTGATTTGCTGTGTTATTTTGACAGAATATTTGAGAGTGTGGTCGTGTGAGTTCATTAATAGGGGCGCATTATTCATCTCGGGACCGAGCTTGGGACCGATGTGCTAGTACTGATTGAGCCAAGAAAAAAATCGTATTTGTTCTGGACCTACTGGTCTTAGAGTTAGTCTATGATGCAACCACCAGAGAGACGTTTCTTTTTAATTTGGAACAAAATTATCGTAGCACTTTGTATTCTTGTCTGTATCAAAAAATGCTTTGTGCTTTTGACAGTTGGACGTATGCCATTAATTACGAAGGAAGCTTCATAAAACGTACAAATTAGTTTCGTTGCAGAAATCAACGAATATATTTGTTCATTCTAACTTAGATTTCGTGGTATTAACTTAAATTAATGTTCAGTGTAAAGTCCAAGTGGTGAAGTTGTCTTCCTAGCGTCGGTGGTTGTCACCACGTGAGGAAGTAGGCCGACGGGAAAACATCAAATAAAAAATATGTGTTTATTAGGCAGGAATAAAAAAAAAATTGAAGAAAAGGGTCACAATTTAAAATTTGAGTTGGCAGCTGAGTATGCGGAGTAAGCTAATGGTATTGCCTTCGCCCGTTGCATCGATTCGGAAGACGCTGCACTCAACTGTTGTCAGACAAGTGAGCGAGTGGCATCGCCCTCGCGTGTTGGAAACGATCCAAGCGACATCTGCAATGACTGATCTACCTGGATTTGAATGTTCAGCCAAACGACAATATGTTACATGATGTTCCAGAATATTTCTGAAAGCATCCCGAGATTACTTTGAAAGTATTTCAAAACGCTTCTGCAAGCATTTAAGACTTATTCTGAATGCAACAATTCTATTTGCGTCCCAGACCAACTCTAGAAACATTTCAGAACAATTTTTGGAAGCAATCCAGTGCAATATTAGAAGCATCACAGAACCACTCTGGAAGCATCTAAAAACAAGTCTGGAAGCATCCGGAAACTTTTTATCAGTTCTCTCAGAAGTACTCTGGAACTCTGCAAGAACTGTTTTAAAAGCATTATATAATACATCAACAAGCATCCAAGAGCAATCTTTGAAGCATCCCAAAACAATTCTAAATATGTCCCAGGACTAACCTTTCTAGAATTACAGCAGAAATCTGGAAAAATAACGGATTTTTTTAAAGCATCACAATTGCTCTTACAACATTCCAGAACAATTCTTTATTTCTATATTAGGAAGCGTCTGATAACTACTTAGAACAACTTTAAAAGCATCACATAGTTACTCTGAAAACATTCCATAACAATCTTAAACTAATCCAGACTTCAACTATAGGCATCGCAGACTAATTCTTGAAGCATCCCCAGCCATTTTTGGAAACATTCTAGAACTCGTTCCGAAGCATTCTATCCATCAAAAATATTGGAAGCGGTCCAGAACCATATTAGCAGTATCGCAGAATTGCTCTGAAAGCAGAGCAGCAGAATAATTCTGCATTTCAGAACTATTGTGGAAGTTTCTCAGAACAATTCCTTAAGCATCTTGGAAGCATCGCAGTACATTCCATGAAACATTTCAAAACATTTTTAGAAAGCGCTCAGAACCACTTTGGAAACATCCCAGCACAATTTTAAGTGCATATCAGAATTACTCTGGAAGCATCTCAGAACTACCAAAAATCAAGATGACACTAGCGATTATAAATTGATTCACTGTTGGTCCGAAGTACACCTTGCAATAAATTATTGCGCTTTCCGGTACTAGAATCTTTGTTTTTTGTTTTTGTTTGCTGGGTTATTTTGACAGAATATTTAAGCGTGTGTTCGTGTGAGTCACGTTATTAGGAGCGAACCATCAAGCTTGGGATCGATGTGCTGGTACTTCATGAGCCAAAAATAATCGCCATTTTCTTCTCGCCTATCTAGCCCCTGGAACTACTCTGAAAGTATCTCAGAATAATTCTAGAGGAATCTCGGAACTACTGTCGAAGTACTCTGTATTGCTGCATGAATATTATAAAATTATGGAATGTTTTAAACAAGTAATGTGAAATCTAGAAATCTAGTAAATTACTATAGAAATTCTTAATTGTTCATTGCTTCCACCCGTTTAATATATTGCAAATTTTAGATTATTTTATTAGTCTTAAGTATTTGAGTAATATGTATGTAAATTATTGTCAGTACCTCTGATATACCTAAAGTTACTTTAATTACCGTTCAGTATTTTTTTAAGCTTGCAATACCACTAAAAATGTCAGAACTCGAATTGACTACCGTTGCTTTGAAAGTATTTTGTTCTATTTTTTAAACCTCACGTTCTGTTTTGTTCTATTTTTTAAACCTCTATTTTTTTAAACCTCCCCCGTACGTATCGTAAAACGGAATAATGCCTGGGACAGACATACAACGTACAACCAACAATCAATATGTAACTAGCGATTTGAAATTGGTTCACTGTTGTAGAACCCCTTGGTCCGAATTACACCTTGAAGCCAGCACCTTGTTATACATATTTGCGCCTTTGTTTTGATTTGCTGTGTTATTTTGACAGAAAATTTGAGAGTGTGTTCATGTGAGTTCATTATAAGGGGTGCATTATTGAGCTTGGGACTGAGCTTGGGACGATGTTCTAGTACTGACTGAGCCAAGAAAAAAATCGTTTTTGTATGGGACCTACTGGTCTTAGAGTTAGTCTATGGTACAACCATTGGAAGCTGTAGCATTTAATCGCCATTTCATTTGCTGCAACACTTCGACTATTCAATTATAAGAAGACGTCAAAAAGATTGTTAAATTTAGTGTTGGGAAAACGTGAAGATCCGTACAAAAAAAAATTGAAGGTCCATACAAAAAACGTGACAACACTGAAAATTAATTTTCGTTTATATTACGAAATCGAAGGTAGGACTAACAAATATATTCGTTGTTCTCACTTGTTGCGTGACATTGTTAACCATAGACTAACTCTAAGACCAGTAGGTCCCATACAAAAACGATTTTTTTTCTTGGCTCAGTCAGTACTAGAACATCGTCCCAAGCTCGGTCCCAAGCTCAATAATGCACCCCTTATAATGAACTCACATGAACACACTCTCAAATACTCTGTCAAAATAACACAGCAAATCAAAACAAAGGCGCAAATATGTATAACAAGGTGCTGGCTTCAAGGTGTAATTCGGACCAAGGGGTTCTACAACAGTGAACCAATTTCAAATCGCTAGTTACATATTGATTGTTGGTACAACGTTGTACTCCTTTAGTCTAGTACTTGTTTTTTAGTACTGGATTAAAGTATTTGACAGTTCGTACAACGCTGTACGTTGTATGTCTTTACGAGGTATAACATTGAGCAGGGAGTTAACAATGACCTGCTAGACCCTTATCACGACTAAATCAAGTAAACATTGCCCCTTAGTCTATTAATATTTATCTTCTGGAAGCTGTAGCATTTGATCGCCATTTCATTTGCTGCAACACTTCGACTATTCAATTATAAGAAGACGTCAAAAAGATTGTTAAATTTAGTGTTGGGAAAACGTGAAGATCCGTACAAAAAAAAATTGAAGGTCCATACAAAAAACGTGACAACACTGAAAATTAATTTTCGTTTATATTACGAAATCGAAGGTAGGACTAACAAATATATTCGTTGTTCTCACTTGTTGCGTGACATTGTTAATGGACGTTCCCTAATGCACAGATTTAAAGTTAGGAAATCCAATCAAGAATTACTGAGTTATTACCGTTCAAAAGCAGACTACTTTTCGGGAAGCTCTCATATTTTTATTTGCTGTGCCAAGTTCGCATTTATTCATTTGGTTCTGTCAAATTCTAGGCGAGAGGTATTCTTGAAAAGGTTGCGGCAATCCTGCAACTTAATCTATTTTTTGTTAATCCTAGAAGCTCTGAAACCTAATGGTTCATATATTATTTTCGCTATTTTCAGAGGAATCAAAAGAAAACCATGAACAAACCGGCGAAGAAGCGACCGAAAAGCTCAAAGCCCGTGGTGGACGAAATCGAGGTGGCGTGCAAAAACCTTCGTGATGAAGCGCTCAAGTACATGAAGGTATGAAGCTTTTCACCCGTTCCAAAGCTTTTCGTGAATAGGCTTTAGTACAGGGTAAGGCTTGTTCTAATTAAACCTTGTATTGTATGCCACTTGTTCCCTTTCGTTCTAGGTTCGGAACTTCAATAAGGCTCTGGGCTTGTACGACCAGGTAAGGATGAATGAAGCTCGTAAAGTTTAGACCCATTTCAAGTTTGCACCATTTAGCACTGCTTTATTTTTGGATATAACGGAAACAGCATGTGCAGTTCTCTAAACGATTTTGATTTTGTTCAGAAGGACGGTGTTCTTGCTGGTGAAAATCAGCAACCAGCGAAATTGTCTCGACACCTGTTGATCCTTGGATACCACCTCACTACTGTTGTTTGCAGTGACGGAAGTTAGTGCGAAATTCTTCACGTAGTCAATAAACAACTGGAAGTGGTAAAAAATGCCGAGAACGAGTCGTGGGAACCACCATTGGTGCTTTGCATGTTTGCGCAATGTATCATTTGCAAAAAATGCCTCCCCAATTCCATCACGCGAATCCATATAGATTTCAATGTGCTATCCTTACTGCATGGGCGGGTTAACCTTTTCGGGATATTTTTTTCAGGGTGTTTTATTTTATTCCATTCGCAAGTAGTGCAACTCCAGAGCTCCTTTTTATGACAAATCGATTATCAAGTGTTTGTTTCCATGACTCTGTATCACCAAAGGTGTACTGTTCTAACAGCTCTCTCTCGGGGTGTCGGGACGGAAAGTCAATAAAATACTTGAACATTCTTCTACTTGCGGACGAACATTCCGCAACAGTGCTCTGGTTGGTTGTCTTTCGGTAGTGTTCACATTGTGAAACTGTGTCACCAAAAAAACGAATGAAGAAACTCGGTTAGTCATTATAAGTCAACCAGCAATAAGTTCCGTAGTGTAAAAAGATGAGTAAATCGGCTGTTACCATCCTCGGGGGTGACGACGAGTTGTTGCAAAGTTTCGTCCGAGTGGGCCTACAGGAAGGCGAAGACCAACATCACCATCACCAATCTCAGCAATCGAGCCATGTTTCCGGTTCTGCTGGTGGAGGTGGTGGAGGCATTAGCAGTTCTACACCTCATCAGCTTAGCCAACCAAAGGCGGAAACGCACTTGGTCCGGCAATATTCGGACCATTTTTCGGAGTTCAGTGAGAAGAATGCTCCCCGAAAGTACAGGTAAAGTGGGTAGAATGTGCGGAAGGTCAGTAACTACTCGAGATATTAGGAAACATTTTGTTAAGAAACAAATCAAAATCAGAAGGTCAGCCTTTAGCAGATATCAAAACCACGAATAAGGGAGTCTCGGAAAACTAAAAAGTAGGATAGAAAAAAAACTGGATATAAAATATTCAAATTAATTGCTTTAGGTCCGTAACCGAAATATATATAACCAGCTACCAGCCTATATAAGTATTTCTAAACTAGTCTCTAACAAAGCTAGCTTAGATGGTGGATTTTCAAACGGGTTAATGATTAACAATGTGTTCCTACCACCGACAAACCCACATGAAACTCAATCTTCACTTTTAATCAAGATTCCATAACGACTGATTCCAATGTACAGAGATCCCATCTATTAAAACCTACACTGAGAATATTTTACTGAGAATCTGTGTCCACACATAGATTTATGCAATCTGCTTTGTATATTGAAATCTATGTGCAGGAGACATAGTTCTTTTTATTCCATCTAAAATCCATGTGCGGCCGCACATATTATTCATTTGACACTTAATTTTCATTTGCCCTTCTAAGAGGATTACACGCAGAAAAATAAATAATAAAGACAAGGATAAGTGAAGTCAGTACACCTATAGTTTACATTGGTTTAGAGAAAACCTTATATTTGGGGCCATCGAATTATACAGTGAAGTCAAATCTATCTAACGTTGATGATAAATTCAACCATAGTAATTTGTTCAGTCAACATAATGCTCAATAAATCAACAATTGTATAGTTTGAATTAGTCAATTCAACCATCAATTCTTTTTGCATGAACTTGCTGCTAAGTACTGATAACAGATAAATTTTGATTGAATTGAGTATACTTCGCTAGTTTATACAACGAGAAGATTTTTATATTATTTATATAATAATTTTATTTTATTTATTTTATTTTTTTCATTTTATTTTATTTTATTTTATTTTTGACAATTAAAACCAGCAATAATCGCCACACATTAATACCCCGAATACACTCGGTTCGCGAAGTCAAAAGTGGCGTTGGGAGCAAAGCTTCTTCCCGCTGAATATACCTAGGGTTTTCAATTTTGAAACCGTTTACTGAAAGTGAGTCATCATGATTTTTGAATCAGAAATTTAGGGTTATTCCTAGAGTCTGGGTAAGTCAAATAAAGAGTCACATCACTGCATCTGACTTTTCTCACTTCACCAAGTGACAAACGTCACTTCGACTCTCAGAATAACCCTCATAATATGGGCAAATACTTACGGACATCAAGATCAATTGCAGTGTAATGCACATCCATTTCAAAACAATGTATATTTCTATACACTGAAAATTAATTATCGTAAAGTCGCTTTCACGCGTTTCGTAAACGTGGATTTTGTACATAGAACAAATGTCTCGTCTATTGTATGAAACATTCCTAATGCTTTTTATCTGGTAAAATGCTATCATTACACCTTTTTGTAAAATGCACGGAATGAACTTCGTGATGACCAGCCAATCGCTGCTTCTCTTTTTTATCGTACTCATGCATGATGGTGTTTCTGCTGGTATGGGGGGAATAATTTATCTAACCTAAAAAAAAATTAAAGCGCTGTCGAGAGCTATAACTTCATGCTAATTAATCAAGTATCTTCTCACGACTCAGGCGTGGCCTAGTGAGACCAACCACGGACTCAGAATCAGCACTTTCCAAATATAAATGTTCGAACCCCATGTCAGAAACATTAAAAATAACGCTGGACAACTCCACGTGGTTGCGCTTTTTTTTTGTCAATAACATTTTGAGTCGATAAAGTAGATCTGTCAGTCCTTCACGCAACCACCAGAGAGACGTTTCTTTTTAATTTGTGACCAAATATTCGTAGCTCTTTGTATTGTGTTCGTACAATGTAAGAATGTTCTTTCTGTGTCAACAAAAGCTTCGTGCTTTTGACAGTTGCGCGTGTGCCATCAATTACGAATCTATCTTCATAACAAAAAAACAAATCAGTTTCATTGCAGAAAACAACGAATGGATTTGTGAGTATCACCTTCGATTTTGTAATATAAACTAAAATTAACTTTCAGTGTACTGATTTGGAGATAACTATACAATTGAGTTTTTTAAAGGATACAGTATAGTCAAATTAACCTGCAAGTTGTTCGTTCAACGTCAATTAATGGTTGTGAAAATTTGAAATTAGTGTTATTTTGAAGTAACTATTTTAATGTTGATGTCAACGAATTTTTGGTAGACATTTTTGAGCAATAGATTCAACTATATTTTATGACTTATATGACCTGAAATCGTTTTTCAATTAACATGCAATTTTCTTTTAGATCAGTAATATTATATGGTTTTCTGTAACTATTGATAAAGTAAAGTCAAACTATATTTTTTCCTCTCCGTGTATGTTTATGAGTGGCAAATCAAATCTATTAGAATTACTTATAGATTTTTACCATTAATTTTTTGCAGATTATTTTTCGTGTACAGATTCTTTTTATCTAGATAAAATTATATTCTGGAAAGTGTGAGATGTTTAGTGTATTAGTACACGACACTGAAGAAGTCTGCACATTGTAGACGAAATACGCGTATCTGTCAAGATAAGCAATAAAGGTAGTTGAAATTAAATGGAAAATACCCAAGTAGCACACTACGACCTTTATTAGACTTAGCAAGTCATATTTATGTTATCTCAACCGAATGACAAGTGTGCTACTAGGGTACTAATCTTTCTTCTCATTTTCTAGTTATAGATAAAAATAATTTGTCCAGAATTGCTCCAACATGAACCTTCTTAACAAGTTCCCAAGCGAGCTCGTGGCTTCAATATGATTTGAACAGAAATATTAAGACATTTTCTATTGTCATTCATGTCGGTTTGTCGGTGTTTGAACTACGACTTTGATATTTGATTATTTTTACAGGGTTGAGAGTGTATTGAATCCCGATTGAACTGGCCATTAAAATTTAAAGCTAAAGTTTTACGGAACAATCGTATTTTGAATCCAATAATACGTAATTGACCAAGATATATACAAGAGGTGAACATAACATGCTCATCTCTTAATTATTCAATATCTGCACGACTATTCAATATCCTTGTCAATATCAGACAGACGATTAAGCAAGAACAAAATTAATCAACAATTTTGTGTAAATTTTCAAATTAAAGTAAGTTAGCAATCGCTTGCCCACTAGCGCCGCGCAGTTCACTTAGTCGAAGTGCCCCCTGATTTGACACAGTTGCGGAAGCTACTAGTATGTCAAAATATCATGCCAATCGATACACGTTGGGCCTTGGTCAAATCATACTCGCGGAATCACTTCCAGGAAGTGGATGCCATTGAAAAGCTTGGGAAAAAATTTAAACAAATGTAGCAAAAATAATTGCGAAAATTTCTATGCAGAACCTCATAGGAAAGGTCAAGTAAAAGATTCGATCCTTGGCATATGGCTAAATGGAAAGTTTTCTTTTATTGTTGGTTGCATCACCAAGCGATGTAGAAAATAAACACGAAGCAAACATAAACTTTGGCCAAAAATAGGTTTTAATTTTTAATTCTGAAGTTGTGCTTATACTTTCTGGAACACCCAATAATAAGAAACCATACATGAACCAGTATTTCCCAGTAACCATTAAAGTTTTTCTAAATAACAATTAAAATTTGTTTGTCAACAAACAAATCTTAAGTGTTTTAAAGAAAAGTCTCATGGTAACTTGGAAATATTGTTATACATAAGGCTAGTTCGTGACAAAATTTGGACAGATCAAATTTGGAATAAAACAAATTTGCTGTTAGTTCAATCCAAGATGCATTTTGTATTCATGTAATCGTTCATTATTAGTCATCTTATAACTTAATACAGTTACTTAATTAGGCTGCATGAAAAAACTACTAACTTTTAAGTTTACTCCAGCCATTAGGGTCTGTGCAAACTTTTCTGCACCGATTTAGTTGCTTTTGTCCAAGATTTTCGAAATTTGTTAATATTTATAAGATTTGCTTGTTGTTTATATTTATAAGAACTGGATTCTCCTCTTTCGGTACAACATAAACTCCATTCGCTTTATTCCATTCAAAAACATCTTTGGCGTAGTGATAATATGCCAAATCAGGCAAGAATAGCGAGGAACCGCAGAGATATACGTCATGACTGCGAAGGAATGATAACAATCGCTTCTTTGAGCATTTTTCACGGTATCTTTCCTTGTTTACTGTTCCGGTAGTGATGAAGCTTTGGCTTCCTCGACCACAGCTGCATATTACCTGCCAAATCAAATATTTCTTGGGAAACTTTCCTTCGCCTTTTTGTTCGTTCTGAAATGCTCCTCTACGCCGTTCTCCTTGCATGACAGTATAATAAGACATTCAGGGAAGCTGTTTAAAATCTTCCAGCACATAGATTTCATCGTCTATTATCACGCAGGAAAACTTCGTCAAATATTCGCTATACAACTTGCGAGATCCGTTTTTGTTCCGCTCCCAGCCTACCTGACTGTTGTCAAACGTGTATCGAACTTTATGGACAGTGCTTGCAGGAAAACGAAGCATTTTTGCAAGTTTTCTTACTGATAGACCCAGATTTTCATTGCGATCGCACACAATTGCTTTTCGCTCTTCAACTTCTTTCGACGCCATCTTCAATCTACAAGCTTGTAGCAACAATCAATATGTAACTAGTGATTTGAAATTGGTTCACTGTTGTAGAACCCCTTGGTCCGAATTACACCTTGAAGCCAGCACCTTGTTATACATATTTGCGCCTTTGTTTTGATTTGCTGTGTTATTTTGACAGAGTATTTGAGAGTGTGTTCATGTGAGTTCATTATAAGGGGTGAGTTATTGAGCTTGGGACCGAGCTTGGGACGATGTTCTAGTACTGACTGAGCCAAGAAAAAAATCGTTTTTGTATGGGACCTACTGGTCTTAGAGTTAGTCTATGCTTGTAGTATCACCAAATATTGATTTTACAAAATGAACAGATATGCGTTCATCAGTCTGCGAAATATTTCACGCGTTGATGAAGTATTTCCAGAGATGTACGTATTTATGGGGTGTTCAGATTTTGTCGCGAACAATCCTTATATATGCCATAAGTCTTAGAATATTTTTTCTATCTATCTTTCTATTCTATGTTGTTATTACTTTTACTCTTTTGGCAAAAAATGAGGTTAGATTTTGCGGTCAGTGATCTATATTTACTCGTTGAAAATAGTACTATCCGTACAAAAAGTTTTCGTAGCGTTCCTAGACGCTAAACTCAGTTTACCCATAATCGCAAAAAAGTGCACATACTCATTTATGGGTAAAGTTGACTATACCTATATTTGAGTAAATTTGTATGGAAAAAAATACTCAAATATGGGTAAGTAGTAAGGTACCCATAAATGGGTATGTGCACTTTTCGTGATTATGAGTATTCTTCACTCATATATGGGTAAACTGATCTTAGCGTGTACATGGAAATAGAACGAGCAACCGTTATGGCTCAAACACAATGATAACGGCAAATCCCGATCTGAGTATGCCCGCTTGTCGGGAAGAAAACAGGCTAGATCCAAGCCGATTCTAATTGGACATATCGAAGTCATTTTCAGCAACTGTCAAAATTGCCGTTTTCCGTTCCGTTTCCGTTATCATTGTGTTTGGGCGGTAACTAATAACAATTTCTCACACAGCCATACAATTTTTAATCAAATTTACAGGATAAGACCAAATAAATGACGCATGAAACGAACATCGGATCGCCCATGAAAAAAAACGATTATATCTGTTCTTTTTGTACTCTGTTTCTTTTATATATTTTTTTATTTGTGGTTTGTTATTATTGATACTTTATATAAACAAAATTACATTTTGACCTTATCGCCTTGCATCTTGATGATCCCCGTAAGTCTACTAAAAAAGAATTACAGGCGGCACGCACCTGATTTGTCAGGGATTTCTCGGGATTTTTTCCACTAAGGCGAATCTAACATTGAGAGATTCTCTCCGGTCTCGCTCTTTTTCATTTATTACAGCGCCGTTATTAAACTTTCGAGTTATCCTTTAGTACTGATCGAAACACAACAGTGCTGGTTAGCATACTCAAGTAATAGTAGAATGAAAAACGTAAAAGCGATTGGAATATGAACGAAAGAGAAAGTAATCAAAGAGAGTCTCTCATGGTTTTCTAAATAGAGAAATCCAGCGGGTTTGTATCTGGTGAAGAAACAGGCCATAATATCTCCACAACCTCTCTCACGAATTAAAGACTGAATGCGCAAAAATTGATCGTCAAAACAATCGTTTCTTTCGGTCAAATTTCATAATACAAAAATCTTATGAAATTTTACGTTACTTTCACCTGAACAGGTTACCAAATCTTCTTCAGTAAAATCAGGTGAACATTACGTGCCAGTGAATTTTACGTAAAAAATCACGTAAAGTTTATGTCACTTTCACGTAGAATGTGAATTTACGTGGAAATCAAGAAGCTCTTACGTGAATTCCACGTGTTTATTACTGGTTTTCGCAGTGGACGAAAATAACGTGCGTTTCACTTGGAAACAACGTGTCGATTTTTTTAAGTGTATATTTAAAGGAAAAAAAAAGTTTGTTTATTCTTTTGGTTTCCAAATCAAAATCTCCTTCCATTTAATTTTGCACATAGCCTAACACATAGGTTTCATCGACCTAATTCGCCGCCGAACGCCAGTTAGATTTAAACTGCCGCTCGTTTTCCATGGATTCATTAGTGTTTTTTAGATTCCGTTCGACCTAAGCCCAATACCGTTCAATAGGGTGGAGTTCTGGACTGTTGAGAGGGTTGTGGTCTTTGGGTAACACAACCACGTTGTTCTCATCGTACAACTCAATTGCCTTTTTTCCCATAGTGACAACTCGCAAAGTCCGGCCAGAACAGCACAGGTCTATTAAGTTTCTTTAAGGAATGGCAACAGGCACTTTTCCAGGCAGTGTAGATCTCTTGATTGATGGTTCCCGTAGTGATGAAATGCTGCTTTTTAGACCACACGTGCTTACCAGACGAGGTTTTTTTTTCAGAAACTTCGATAGTATGATGGTTTTGAAAATTTCGGGCACCTTCTCTTTACCTGATGCGGTATAAAACTCCTGTCCCGGAAGCTGCTTGAAATCCGCCTTCACATAAGTTTCGTCGTCCATGACGCCACAGTTGAACCAACAATCAATATGCAACTAGCGATTTGAAATTGGTTCACTGTTGTAGTACCCCTTGGTCCGAATTACACCTCGAAGCCAGCATCTTGTTATACATATTTGCGCCTTTGTTTTGATTTGCTGTGTTACTTTGACAGAATATTTGAGAGTGTGTTCATGTGAGTTCATTATTAGGGGCGCATTATTAACTTGGGACCGAGCTTGGGACCGATGTTCTAGTACTGACTGAGCCAAGAAAAAAATCGTTTTTGTATGGGACCTACTGGTCTTAGAGTTAGTCTATGGTTGAACCAACAATCAATATGCAACTAGCGATTTGAAATTGGTTCACTGTCGTAGAACCCCTAGGTCCGAAGTACACCTTGAAGTCAGCACCTTGCTATACATATTTGCGCATTTGTTGGATTTGTTGCATTATTTTGACATAATATTTGAGAGTGTGTTCGTGTGAGTTCATTATTAGGGGCGCAGTATTGACAACAATCAATATGTAACTAGCGATTTGAAATTGGTTCGCTGTTGTAGAACCCCTTGGTCCGAATTACACCTTGAAGCCAGCACCTTGTTATACATATTTGCGCCTTTGTTTTGATTTGCTGTGTTATTTTGACAGAGTATTTGAGAGTGTGTTCATGTGAGTTCATTATTAGGGGTGCATTATTGAGCTTGGGACCGAGCTTGGGACGATGTTCTAGTACTGACTGAGCCAAGAATATAATCGTTTTTGTATGGGACCTACTGGTCTTAGAGTTAGTCTATGGTATTGAGCTTGGGACCGAGCTTGGGACCGATGTTCTAGTACTGACTGAGCCAAGAAAAAAATCGTTTTTGTATGGGACCTACTGGTCTTAGAGTTAGTCTATGGTAGCACCAACAATCAATATGCAACTAGCGATTTGAAATTGGTTCACTGTTGTAGAACCCCTTGGTTCGAAGTACACCTTGAAGTCAGCACCTGTTTATACATTATTTGCGCCTTTGTTTTGATTTGCTGTGTTATTTTGACAGAATATATGAGAGTGTGTTCGTGTGAGTTCATTCCTAGGGGCGCATTATTGAGCTTGGGACCGAGCTTGGGACCGATGTGCTAGTACTGACTGAGCTAAGAAAAAAATCGTATTTGTATGGCACCTACTGATCTTAGAGTTAGTCTATGGTAGCACCGCCTAAGTCAAATTATTGCCACATTAAATCTGACAGTTTGACTGGCAACCCATTTTCCTTGCCAATAAAAACAAATCTGTGGCTCCATCTATTACGACAGGTTTGAATTACCAAGAGTCCGTAAATTTTTACTAGGTTTTCAAACAGCTGAGAATTTAGTAATCAATCAAGCAGAATTTTGCTTTACTGGAAACTCAGTAAAAGCACAAACTTTGAACTGTCACACTCAACAACTGACTTTTTCAGTAATTTATTTGTTTACCTGTTTGGCTGAGTTTTTCGGTATTTTTTTATTTTCCTCTGGAAAATTCAGTTATTTACTGATTTATTGAAATAAACAAATTTTTCAAGGTGGTAAACCATTTAATGCTTTGGATGTGTTTTAGCCGTTATTTATTATCTATCAGGGTATCCTCTGGAAAATGAAAATTTCCTCACTTAAAGTGTCGTTTTTATGGTCGGGAATGGTTCATCGTGCTAGAAAAATAAGGAATTTGTAAATACGGATACAGATTGCTGGCAAAAGAAGGCAAATGATTGACGTGTTCACCTTGATTTTCAGTTTCATATTAAAGCTAAAACAATGAAAAAATAACTTACTAAATAATTCTTGATACCCTACATCAACAGTCAAGGTTTCAGATTACTCATGGGTTCAGCAATTGGATATTTTTTCTTAACTGACAGTTCAGTAAAAAAAAAAAATCTGATATTTTGGTATTATTTTTACTGAAGCTTTGTGATGTCCCGTAAAAACGCTTTATTCTGACGAAAATTCGATATTGGTTTTCAGGGTTTACTGAATAACTGTATTTTTATGGAAGCTGATTGTTCAGTAATACAGGTGTTTTACAGTGCAAGTAAAAAAAAATTAATACTGGTGGGAAGCCGTGATTAAATGTGTACGTTATTGCTACTTGATATCTTGTTTTTACAAAGGTTATTGAGATGAAGTCGAACATTTGTCTGCGGTAATACTAATGAAAAGGAGGCTGTTTAGGCGTGTGTCCACATAACCTAGACCGATTCCACGTGAAAAATAAAACTGCTATCAGTTATTTAGCCGTACCCTGTATACCTAGTCCAAATTTAGTCTCCTGTGGATTGATTTAGAAAATTGCGCATTCTGTTATAGCATAAATAAAAAACACTCAAATTTTCATCCATTTCCATAGAAATTCTTGTAAATCCTCGAAGCTTTTTGTAGTTTCATGGACTTAGAAATACGTTTGTGCTCAGTGCTTATAAATTGCGACAGCGTGGCTCTAAGAGAAGATTGTCAATTTTGGTAGTCAAATTTGACGCCAAATGCAATTTCACACGGCATTCATGATTCGACAATATGCAAGCATGCTGGAATCTACAGAATTGTTCATGGTTCTAGAGAGGTCTAATGGTAGATTAGCTCCACCGTAAGTTTAATTGATGTTTTGATAAAGATTATGTAAGTATTTGTGTTTGGTGACATAGTTCGTCATTACATTCAAAACCATCGGGGTTCTGTTGTTAATCTTACAAGATTTAGATAGAATATGTGGCATTTTATTGATTTCTCAAGGTAGTCGAAAATTAGCTGAGAGTATGAATGATTTGTAATTAAACAACGGACACTACCTTAATAGTTGCTCGACTGTTCCAGGGATTTGTTCAACAGGCCAATTGACACTTGAAAAAACGACGATGCTTTGATGAAGTGTACACCGATAAAGACCGCGCTGCTGCCGTTAGTATTGGTAAGAAACAATTTCGTCACCGTAAACGAGAATTGACCATTGATCAATTGTATTGTTGAACAGGTAATTTCGATATCAAGCAAAATCTGATTAACAAACGCCGCCAGGAACGGCATGAAGCCCTTCAAATTCCGGAGGAAGCCGATCCGGGGGCTATCTTGGCCTTAGGAATGCGTGAGATCAAAAACCGAAACCTGGACAACGCTGTTCATTTTATATCCAAGGCACTGTAGTTTGCACGTTTTTATATATAAGTTTTTTTAATGAGTTTTTCATATGATGTAAAGATTCAATCTTATGTTTATAACTTTTTATATTTGAAGGCGCTGGAAATGAACGCCAACGACCAAAGTGCGCTGGTAGCTAGGAGCAAATGCTATTTACAGTTGGGTGAACCAGCCAAAGCTTTACAGGTAACAAATATATACATCCGACTAACTAACATAAAACTTTAATTCCATTTTTTATCAAAAGTAAATGACTATGACAATCTATGAATATGACGTTTTGACATTTAGCCTCTTTGATAATCCTGTCTCTTCGAGCTAATTGACTTTCAAAACAAATTTCAATTTCAGGATGCCGAAACAGCATTGCTATTGGACAAAACTAATATTAGGGCGATCTATCAAAAAGCTGAAGCACTCTACTATTTGGGACAATTTGAGCACAGCCTAATGTTCTTCCACCGTGGGTTAAGATTGAGACCAGAGCTCGCAAGTTTCCGTTTAGGTAATTCGATTTTAAATTTAACTTTTTTCGAAAGATGTATAATTTTCTTCATAATTTTCAAGGAGTACAAAAAACGCAAGAAGCCATCGAAAACACCATTGGAAGTAATGCCAAGAATCAACCGCAGAAGAAACCCCCCAAGCTGGACAAACCCAAATCGGCTAAGAAGCCTCCCCTATCGCGAGAGGAAATGGACAAGAAGGCGGCACGTCGCTTGTTGGGTGATCTGTACGTGGATAAGGAGTATCTGGAAAACTTGTTGAAACACCCAGACCTTAAAAAGGCAGACACCAATACGGAGAGTGTATCAGAGTATGCAAAAGATGCCATAAACTTTCTAAACAATAGGCAGGAATTTTGGCGCCAGCAAAAACCTTGCACGAGTTTGAATTCTAAGAAGCTTAACGGAAACAATGGTGCATTGCCGAGATGGTAAATGGTAAACAAACTGTATCGGCATTGATTGTATCAGATTTTTTGACAGTTGTTTGAAGGTATAATAACGTATAATAAAAATACTACTTAAAACAACAAACTTAGAGATAAATACATGTTTCCTGTTAGAAAGTTTATTTGCACACAAAAATTATAGACTATTTGAACAATAAACCACACAATCTATCCGTCTTAGTTTCTATAAAAGTCGATTGTACGAATCAACAGAAGGAATTTTAATTGAGACAGTTTCGTCAACAATCAATATGCAACTAGCGATTTGAAATTGGTTCACTATTAGTAGAACCCCTTGGTCCGTAGTACACCTTGAAGTCAGCACCTTGCTATACATATTTGCGCCATTGTTTTGATTTGCTGTGTTATTTTGACAGAATATTTGAGAGTGTGTTCGTGTGAGTTCATTATTAGGGGCGCATCATTAAGCTTGGGACCGAGCTTGGGACCGATGTGCTAGTACTGACTAAACCAAGAAAAAAATCTTAGAGGTCTTAGGTCTTAGAGTTTGTCTACGGTTTTGTATTATTAGTTTTGCTTCTAACAACCATACGGGGAACTGTCTTCTATGAAGAACTTTTAAGGGGGTTGAGTTTTTTCCTAATTATTCCGTTATAACTGCTTATCCAGATACGCGCACTTCGTCAACTACGTCAACTTCGTCAACTCGTACTCAAACATTACTGCCGAATTCATCGCATCCATCAACTATCCTTCATTGCACTAAACCCATAGTGTCAAACGTAGGCTTTCGTTATTCTTCGTTATGCAGTCTAAATTTATTAAAGGCACAGTCTTTCCCTATCACAGATTTCAAATGTGAGTAGTACTGATCAGTAGTAGTAGTAGTAGTAGTAGTAGTAGTAGTAGTAGTAGTAGTAGTAGTAGTAGTAGTAGTAGTAGTAGTAGTAGTAGTAGTCACTGAGTACCTGATGCATCTCATATGCGCAGAGTACGATATATAATGTGTGCATACTTGTTTCGTTGTATATCATCTCTCGCTGTGCATACTGTGCATAAAAAATGCGACACGTGTGCGACCGACGTGATTCATTCCTGTTCGGTTATTCGTTCAATTTTCAGTTGTGCGTAGAGCACAGTGCTTTCCCGAGTGTTTGAGTTGAAGAAAAGCCAAAATTTATGTTGCCTTATTCAGCAGCTTCACAGTTTCTGTCAAGCTGAATCATTTAATTGCAGCAAATTAGAATGAATTCATCAAATCAAGATTATGGAATCCATGTGAGACACCCTAGGTTTAACGTAGTCTACGTCAACCATGTGGTCGTGTCGTGTATTCAAGATTTTTTGTTTATAATTAGCTATATACCACTTACACATTGTGCATCATGTAATGTGCTAAATAATAGTTTTTTTTTTAAATAAACAAACAACTGAAATTCATTCCGCATCGAACTCTGATGAACTTCTGTGTAGTGTTTTTCTTATCTCACTCCACAATGCGTTATTTTTTTCTTCTCAACTCGTTTGCACAACGCGGTGATTGTAGTCTAAAAAATCAAATAAAACCGAATTACCGAAAAAAACCCAAAAGACCATTGCAAAATTCCTAGATAATCTCATCCATCTTTGCCAGAAATTTGGTGATCGAGTTTTTACCAAGAGTTAGTCTATGTTTTTACCGCAAAAATCCGAATTGGTAGTATTTACTAGAAAGCAGTTCCTACTCTAACTACGTCTCAAGCTGTTGGGAAGAGACATTACGCAATCTTTGACCTTCAAATACCTTGGAGCCATTTTTGATTCGTACTTGGATTACTCACATTGCGTATTTAAAACAGAAATGTCAACAATGGGTCAATTTTCTAGATCAATTTCCGGGACATGGTGGGGTGCTCACCCGGAAGACTACATTAAACTCTGTAAAACAACTATTCTTGCAGTTCTCGAATATGGCATTCAATATCGTTGTTTAATATTGTATACAATATTGTAGTTTTATCATAGTTTTAAGCATGTCTTGAATGTCATTACAAGTATGTATCGATAAAACTATCAAGTTTTAAACGAACCTTGGGAAATAGTCTTGAGAACCTCCTTTAGTATGGGCATTTTGGAACTTATAAGGGTTTTATGGCTGTTTTACCGATGTTATGTAGAATATCTAGTTTTATGCGTGGTTTTATCAAATGAGTCTTGAAAACTTCTTCAAGTGTACCTTAAAATTGAATTAGTTAACCCTTAAAGGTGCAGGACGGACTTTTTATTTTGAAAACGCTATATCTCAACGATGCCTTAACCTTTCCAGGTAGAACTTTCACTTAAATCAGGGAATGGTTGTTCTAAATTATGAATATATATGTACCTCCTCCAACTCATCCCCCTTCTTTTCGTGTGACTGAAACTAGGTGGCTCTGAGGTATTATTCATCATGATATTGAAATTGTTTTTGGTTTTTCACTTTTTTTATAAACAGTTTTATGGTTTTTAGTAAGTTTTAACACAAATGGAACATGTAAAGTATACAATAGGGTATATACATCTTTTTCGGGATGTTCTAGGTCGATCCAAACACTCCTGGAATGTTAATCATGGACGATATCTCTATGACACGTGAGCAAAAGACCTACATGCATGAAACATGTTTAACAATGTTCAAAGAGTGAGAATATTATCTGCCATCCATTTCCATTCTTATAAATCGTTCAAGTCTCTCCAAAAGTGTGCTGGAGTTCAGGTCAAATGATCTACTAGATCAACCATGACTGGGCTACTGTCCTTAGCAACGCCAGCATACCCAAGCAGACTCAAAAAGCCATACAAAGATATTGTAATATATTTACGTTCATATAAGATGTTCTAGAGTTCTCCAAATTGTGCTGGAATTCAGATAGTTCATTGCCATTAGTTCAACCAAGACTTATGTAATGTCCCTAACATTGTATGATATCTTCAATGATTTCTAGTCCCAGTGCGCATCGTTTTCGACACATTTCTGATTCATATTTGTTGTACTGAGGTGCTCCAGGTCGTTGTGGAGTTCAAGTCATAAAATCTATTGAAACAACCAGAGCTATAATATAGTTCTTATGGAAGAAGCATATTCAAACAGACTCACGGAGGTTGTGTGCATAAAAACAAATCTATTTGTCTGCATATCAGTTATCCTATGTTCTCCAAATCTGCCTGGAGTTCAGAGCAAATGATCTACTAGATCAACCATGTGACCCATTGGCCTTAGTAATGCAGAATACCCAGAACAGGCTCAGAACAGCAGTAGACACATCACTTTCAAAACAGAGGATGATAGAGCACGTCATTTCCAGAAACGATGTAAATAATTCTATGCTTGTTATCTTTTGTCATGCTTCTCATTTTTGTAATAAATCTAATCAAATAAACAAACAAACATGCCAAAAAACATACAGTTGCCATAGATGCATACAGCCTTTGTGAGTCTGATTGGATATGCTTCTTCCATAAGAACTGACAGTGTGGCCAATATACATACGAACAAAGTTTGTCAACCATTATCACCAAAATAGATAATCAAAATCAAACTATTTTACTACATTTGAAAACAATACTTCATACTAACAAGTCATACTGGTTAAGGTTCAAATCTCTAGCGATTATCTTCTAGAATTTCACGTAAAACTTTGTAATTCCATCGTCGCTGCCCTACACTGTGTTCTAGGGAATGTCATTCTATCGCTTTAGTGTGTCGATTGTACATAGTTCATCCAATATCCAATTCAATACTTCAGAAATTTTCTTGCAAATAATGTCTTCTAGCAGTGTTTTGTTCGCACATTTTTGTGTATATAAGCGATGTGATGGTATTACATTGGGCTTGGTTGAACTAATGTCAACGAACTATCTTAACTCCAGCACAATTTGTAGAACCTAAAACATTTTATATGGAAGGAAATGATCTATTTTCCATTTGTATAGTCTCTTAGAGCCTGTTCTGGGTATTCTGCATTACTAAGGCCAATGGGTCACATGGTTGATCTAGTAGATCATTTGCTCTGAACTCCAGGCATAAGAGAACATAGGATAACTGATGTGCAGACAAATAGATTTGTTTTTATGCACAAAACCTCCGTGAGTCTGTTTGAATATGCTTCTTCCATAAGAACTATATTATAGCTCTGGTTGTTTCAATAGATTTTATGACTTGAACTCCACAACGACCTGGAGCACCTAGTACAACAAATATGAATCGAAATGTGTCGAAAACGATATGCACTGGGACTAGAAATCATTGGAGATATCATACAATGTTAGGGACACTACATAAGTCTTGGTTGAACTAATGGCAATGAACTATCTGAATTCCAGCACAATTTGGAGAACCTAGAACATCTTATATGAACGTAAATATATTACAATATCTTTGTATGACTTTTTTGAGTCTGCTTGGGTATGCTGCGTTGCTAAGGACAGTAGCCCAGTCATGGTTGATCTAGTAGATCATTTGACCTGAACTCCAGCACACTTTGGAGAGACTTGAACGATTTATAAGAATGGAAATGGATGCAAGATAATAATTTCACTCTTTTTGAACATTGTTGAACATGTTTCATGCATGTAGGTCTTTTGCTCACGTGTCATAGAGATATCGTCCATGATTAACATTCCAGGAGTGTTTGGACGACCTAGAACATCCCGAAAAAGATGTATATACCCTATTGTATGCTTTACATGTTCCATTTGTGTTAAAAACTTACTAAAAACCATAAAACTGTTTATAAAAAAAAGTGAAAAACCAAAACAATTTCAATATCATGATGAATAATACCCTCAGGAGCCACCTAGTTTCAGCCACGAAAAGAAGGGGGATGAGTTGGAGGGAGGTACATATATTCATAATTTAGACCATCCATTCCCCTTGATTTAAGTGAAAGTTTCACCTGGAAAGGTTAAGGCATCGCTGAGATATAGCGTTTTCAAAATAAAAAGTCCGTCCTGCACCTTTAAGGGTTAATTGGGGAGTGCTTTACTGTTTTCATCGACCGGAGGGCCTCAATATAACTGAGACTATTCGAGAAGATGAAATTTTCATTCTATGATAAAACTACCACAAGTTTTGATAGTTTTATGATTTTCCTCTTTAACAGCACTTCCAGTCCGTCACAAATATGTTTAGAAGATTCCAATTTTCGATCCGTTCTGCTGAATGGGGACTTTTTTTTTGTTTATAGTTGAGTGGAAGCAACTAAAGAAAAAAATATCGATATACATATGATATTTATATTTAAATGATGTGAAAGAATATGAAAATTTGGCTCTGTAAAGTTAATTTGATTGAACCTGTACAAATAAATGATTATTAAACAAAAAATATGATATTTCTTTTCCAAAGTGGATACGTATGTAAATTAATTGTAAAATTGACCATAAATGTATCTGTTTTTTGCCTGCAATTGATAAATATTTCATGCGACATCCAGTTTATTGGTGTTTTATAACATAAAAGTTCGAAAATTTTAAGGCGCCACTAAATTATCGCTAGAACATTGACTTATTTAAAAAAAAATTAAAAAAATAGTTGAAATTACAACAAGTAGGTAAATTGTTAGCTCTTGAATAAATTGTGTCTACAATCCATTTTAAGTTTCAAAATGTATTTTAAACATTGTTTTTTCGGAGCATGCGAAAAACGAGAGTTTTGTTGCATAATTATGTAAATGGCTACCATTCCGAGGGAATCCAGAATAGCCACTCTCGCCATATTTTCAATGGTTTTATCTAAAACTACCATAAAACGCAAATAAAACTTATATTTCTTGCACAAGACTTACAAGATTTTTTGAGGAGCGCGATAAGTTCATCTTTATTTCGACATGGAGTTTTCATAAGGGCCAATGTCGCAAACGTAAACAATGGCTTCTTCCGCACATCTCTCGAGAATACTAACTTAATCATAGTGAAGATACATTCATCTTAAAGAAGAATATAACATAAAACTTTATCAAAACTTTTATGAGGTTTTTTAAAAGTTGCGAAACGATGTCTTGAGAGGGGAATCAAGTATCTTATATAATTACTAATAAGGTAAATAACACTTATAAATGACGTAATTTTAAGGAGGTTTCTTCAAGTGTTCTTTAACCACTATTAAGAACTGTTAATCAATTAAAACCACCTTAACTTGGAAAATGCCCTGATAAAACCAGATGATCTCCCTAATGCTTTGATAAAACTTCCATAAAACATGAATAAAACCAATTGGCATTTGAATTGTTACTTGGGTATCTTACTTTCTTTCAAAAATAAGCGAGCAGGTGTGTGCGTTGGTCGAAAGATCATTTAGGATTACATTTGTATAGTTCCCTTCACATTGATCAAATCCAGGCAATGAAACGGCGGATTCTCTAATAAAGGTGGGCGCACAAGAAGGCGATTTTTTTTAAAAAAGAATTTCACTTGTGAATTTTTCCCATTAGTACGTCAGAGTTTTCGTCAAAGTTGGCAAAACGATTGGACAAGTAATTCTTTTGGGCGGTGGTTAAATTCTATTATTCCAAATGTTTCGTCGAGATCGTGGTTCAAAGGTTTGGATGAAATTGAGGCTTTATTCGTGCAATGTCAAGACTTATTACCAACCACTACTCGCTAGACGCACATCTCTACAGAATTTATCTCGTCGATAGCAATATATGTAAGTACGGAACCGGTTATGATGACATCGCTCACGCAATTTGGCATTGTCCGGATAATTATGCATCCAGAACACGACTATTGGATACCCTAGTGGACAACCCTTCCTCGAGGTAAGAAATGTTTTTGGAATGCGTGGTCTACCCTACATTCCAGCGATTTACGAATTCCTTTGTTTGTCTGATCTAAGAGTGTAATGTAATCACCTCTCTCCCCTCCACTCTAGTAAATTCCTTGCCATTGTGTCCCAGTTAAACTATCCTTTTGTTTCCGTGCTACTTGTACCTGCCCAGCAAGCTGTAGTCACACAAGGGGTTAACGGAAACGAGGATTCTGTAGAAGTCGCAATCACGAGCAGCAAATAATACATGGAACAAGTTACCTGCCTATTCCCTTCCAAATAATCATGTGACCCATTATCCTCGAGCCAGCGACGAGTATTTAGCACCCCACTTTTCTTACATCGAAAAATAATACATTGTTAATAACAATATTGAAAATCGGCACTGTAAAATGTTACACACTCCTAAGCGTAACAAATAAACAAACTAATAAAATAAAACAGAAATTGGTGGTTCATCGTTGTGGAGCTGCAAAAAGTTTCAATGGATATGTCCATATTATTTACGACATAATGCATTGTTTGCCTTGAGATTCAGTGAACGTGATCCGACGCAACCATAAATTTAGCCATAAAAAAACCTGACAGCCAAGATTGTCATAAACGTCATAAACATGAACTGCAATGAGATACAAACGTATGGTGGTACAATCGAATTTAGATCGGGTTAGTAAATCGAGTAAATAAACATATGGGAGAATGGTGTTGAACCTTATTCCCATTTTAATGTTGCCTTCTAACTTGCACTTCTTCGAATAAGTCAATCAAAAAAAAATCTACCATCCAGACAGTGCAATATCCAGTGAGAGTCGACCAATCATCGGCTCTACCAGTGATTTGGTAAACATTGTAAACACTCATACTACATAACAGATTGCTACACCTCGCCTATTACTTCATTGCTGTCAGTGTCCTCCCTAATTCTCACACACACAGCTTCGCATATCATTCATCGCAGCGCAGCCAGAAAACGCAAGCAACGAAGAAACACCAGAAAGAAGAAAAGTTTTTCAAAAAGTTTGTTTTCAACATTCCTCCGTACTGGCTTTTATCGTAGAAGAAGCTCCGGGAATCGCCGTCGTGTTAAACTGGTGCAATCGCGGTCGTGGATGAAGGTTGTCAAATAAACCGCTATACATCCTCGCATCATGCGACCAAAGTCTTCAGCAATCTTCCGGTATCAGTAGAAAAACATCCGAACCAAACCGTGACCGTGTCCGTGTAAGGAATTTGCGTGTGCATAGCAAATAGCAAAAGGCAGCGACAGTGAAAAACGCATTCAGAGGGGCAGAGCCTTTCGGAATAGGAAGGTTTTTTTTTTTGCTTTCCATTCGTTGGTGTGTATCTCTCTATCCCGGTTTGTCGTCGTTGTCTTGTTAACTACTGTAGGCAGAAGTTCGTGCCACTAAAAACGTCGTCACACCTATTCTTATTGATGCGATTTTTTCTTCGGGCTTTTCACGGTGAAAATTGAAATTTCTCCCAGGAATCAAAAGTGTGAGCTGGAGTGCCCTGTAGATAGATGCTAGATGGAACTGTGATGAAAAAGGGGCGAAGATAGACTATAGAGTCTATATATAAGTAGATCAAAAGTCGAAAACAAATTATAACCAGTTAGCAGTACTACCCAAATTAACTTCCAGCTGAAACGAGAACCAGAATTCTAAAAGATACAAAGTGATCTCTGAAAAACAAGTAAACATTATTCCTGAAGAAAAGTGGATCCGTAAGTTTTGTTGTTTAGTTTACTTTGAGTTCTTCCCATCAAGAATCAGAAATTCTTTTATTAGGATTATTTTCACAGTAAGATACTGTAAATTAATCCTATTATAGTAAATGTTACTGTTCATATAATATGCTATATAATTAAAAAAATGAACATATTTTTCGTCTGTCCTGCTTACAGTCACCATAACATGCAACAAAAAAAGTCTTCTAATAGTTGTGATTGTGCATAACAGTATCGTAAATGTAAAGCAAACAACTGCAACCCAACACATGAAATGACTCAGTGCTTTCAATGAAAAAGAAGAGTGAATGAACGAGTGAGAATAAGTCAGAAGCATAAATTACGTCAACAAAGCTAAATATGCGTATGATCATGTTAACCATCTAACGAAAAAATAAAGAAGCAAACAGCTCTTTGTGAATTTGGATCAAGAGTGTCTTAGTGTTATAAACCTCTTGGTCGAGAGAGAAGAGCATAAGCCAAACGGGAAGTAACATAGTTATTGCAACCCGCAGATACTTAAGCCGGTTGGTGTGACAAAGCAGAGCATCAACAACAACAACAATGCCACGCAACGGTGAAGCTTCCAGCTTGGATAAGGGTTTCAACAGCAAGCCGACACCGGACTGGCTACATCCGGACCACGTTATTATGAACGAAGGTGTCACGTTCGATGTGCGGGTAAGTGATTTTTAATTGCCTCGTTTTTCGCTCGTTTTGCCAGCCAGATAAAATTTCGCATACTATACCTGTACCTGAACAGCGGATAATTATTTATGCTTGTGGCGTTTGTTAAATCTAAATTAGCGTTGGATGGAATCCTTCTTTCCTGTTCTATTTTTAGCAACTACTACCGTGTCCAGTTGCAACAGAGCGGCCTGAGATATTCACTCACGGTCACGAATGCGATATTAGTCATTTCATACGGTAAAGGTTAACCGGTGATTAGATTTAGTCAGTTGAAGGAAGCGCTAGGAAGACACATATAGATAGGGAATGCCACTGCAGTCCTATTACGAGCTGATTGGATATTCAGCGTAAATATCTCTCTATCTCTCTGGGCAATGAATCACGAAGGTTGGAATCATTTGTTTCTGAGAAATTCTTTAACGCGTATGAGCTTGGAATGACGTTGGTAGGCAAGACATTTTGAGACATAAGGAGATAATAATATGTATAGATCTGTTTGAGGCAATTGTCAAATGTTGTGCCGTTCTTTGGTCGGTATTGGAAATTTAGTTTGTTGGTTGAATAACTAAACATGCTCCGTGTTCCGATTTAAGTAACTATTGAATATTTTGTTTAAAATAATGAGTTTGTTTACCTATCCGACCATTCATTCGTTTTGGTTGAAGATGATGGGGTTTGGCCCTTGATTTAGAGTCTAAGATAATTCCTAAATCCCTAACTCTTTCACATTTTCCAACAGCTTGATATTAATATATTTGGTGTATTTCGTTTTCTGCTGAACGATATTAAATTGCACTTTTTTATATTTACATATTTCTTTTATATTGTATTTCTTTCTGGAATATGTTGACGTCCTCCTAATTTCTAATTTCCAAGAATATTTTCATGTTGTCGGCATAAATAAGCACTTTTGTTGTTTTCAGAATAAAGAAAATATCGTTTGCATTTAGAATAAAAAGCAGTGGTCCCAAATGAGCCTGGAGGCACCTGAAGTGACTTGAATAGGATTTGATTTCTTTCCGTTGAATTTTATTATTTGTCGTCGGTTGTTAAATATGATTCAAGCCATTTCAGAAGTCCTGGCTCAATTCCTATTTTTTGCAGTTAAAAGAGCAACATCGGTATATCAATGCGACCAAATGCTATGTTAAAGTCTGTATAGAGAGCTTCTACGCTGTTTCCTTTATCCTTTATTGACTAAACCGAATATTTTTTTTAAACGTTGTAAAACTTGTTTAGTAGAATTTGATCTGAAAATAAATGATGACGTAGGACTACGATACTAAATGTAAACCGGTGGCGCAATGCAATGTACTTGGAATTAACCCTTTCAGGCTTAATTTATACGAGCAATTTGGTGAATTCTGATTGATTTGGTGCTCAATAACATAGAAATGATTGAAAACAGTAGTAAATAATTTTATGAGGTGTGCTTGGTCGTCCAAACTGTCCAGGCTTTCTGAACTTAAGATTTTACAGTTGTAACAGTACATTCATACATATTCAATGAATGTCCTGGATGACCAACTGACATTAAAGCTATGTCCATTTAGAATCCGGAATAGTAAAATCATCTGTATCTCGGTAACGGATTGACGTACAAATAAGTTTAATATATCAAAATAAAGCTAATTCACTGTACTTTAAATACAAATGTAAATATTAATACAAATCATTTCTCTTCGTTTCTAATGAAAATTCGCACTTGCTTTCTTTAATCCTTTCATCAAACGCTGCACACCTCCGAAGTCAACTTCCTTGGCACATTTGTGCCACATTTTGGTCATCTGAGTCGCGTCCCGAGATGTTTTCCCACTTTTCTTAAGCTTCCGCTTCATTATTGCCCAAAGTGTCTCGATGGGCTTTTATTGATGAAATCTACGTTATTATCGCGATACAACTGGATGACTTCCCGGCTCTAGTGACAACTCGCCAAATCTGGCCAAAATTGGACCTTTATGGGCTTTAATGAAAGGTAGTACGCGGTTTTTGAGGCATTCTTCCTTGTGCAGCTTCGAGTCCATCATCTTATTCGTCACGAACACTTTGGTCTTTGCTCCGCAGCTTCATATTCCTTGCTAAATCATCAGTTTTTTTTGGCAAATTTGTCCATAAAAGCAAACTTAAACTTCGCAGGAACATCTCCTCGTGCCGTCGCCATGTAGAATTTTTGGCCAGGTAGCTGTCCGAAATCCATTTTGACGTATGTTTCATCGTCGATGAGCAGGCATCCTTGGTACTTCGTCAAAACCTGCTAGTACAATTTCTGAGCTCGAGTTTTGGTGTCGAAACTTTGCTTCAACGTTCTAACAACGTTCTCCAAAAGGAACAACTTTTCAAGCTCATTCGAATCACATTTAACATTTTGGACTAAAACTAATCATATGGCAGTTTTTCAAAATAATCTTAATTTTGGGTGTAAGTACTGCAAATTTCCAAAAATTTGCATGAAAAGGTAAAGCATGCAAACAAAATCGACGAAATTGAAAATGTTTATGCATGTGAATTTTTCAACTCTATTTAGTCTTTTTTTACGCGGTTTCATAGTAAAAGTTTGGCGGATTTGCGATCCAACCGACGTAAGTCTTGTTTCTCAAACTTTTTCCCACGTCTTGGCTTATGTCATTGACAGGTACGTCGTAACAAAGATCGTTCAGACTGGCTCTCGGGTCCCTTGGATGACTAACGGTCTCCGATCGCTAAGACGTACCAAAAGAGCGGCTATCAAAAGATTTTTGAAATATCGTAAATTTTCGCTTACACGCCATTATATCAGGCTGAATTACGAATACAAACAGATAAGTCGTGTGCCTTTCCAACGCCATCTGAGTGGCAACTCAAAATCAACCCCGGAAGCCTCTGGGGTGTTAATCATCAATAACCAGTGTGGCCACAGTCTCGGGAAATCCGGGGAAAATGCGGGAATTCAAAATCATCGGGAAATATGCGGGGAAAAGTCTGGAATTTCAAAAGCTATCGGGAATTTTTGTCATATGGAAGGAACCACACTCACACCTTTTTCAAATGATTTGAGTAGCGTTTTTGTCGGTTACTCGGCCCAACGTTCTCATTACGGGAATGAATCAGTATTTTTCTGCAAATCCAGAATTGCTGAAGAAGATAGCTTATTGTTATATGAATGACCTGGTTTTCAATTGGAAATCAGGAATCTGTGAGCCAGCCCTTGGTTTGAAGTCCTCAATATCGTTTGTTCGGATCAAAGGTCGGATGTAAAAACAAACCGTTTTGGTTATCACCTTCACAGGATGATCAAACTGCGGAGTTTAATTGAATATAGTTATCAAGTTATTTTGTCATAGTGTTGATGGTTATGCCTACTCACAATTTTTAGTTTGCTTTCCGTCCACAACCTCCTGCTACCTCGTTTTCGCTAATTTCTGTTTATCATTTAATTATGAATTAATTGCAGATAATCATTTTTTGTTGGGCACTTAAAATTTACCTGTCTGTCCTACAATTCCTGTTTGTACTACGTCGTATGTCGAATGTAGACCGTTTACGTGAATGTTCGGGGCCGCGCGAGAAAACTTAGGCACCACTGTACCGTTTACTGTTGTGTAGTCAGCTGTTATGATTGAGATCTTATTTAATTCCTGTCATTCATCTAACGCTCACACTACTCACCGTCTTTGTGTTGTGATCAGTACAACCAAATTTAACTTTAGCACACGGAACTCGACTCAATTTCACTTAATTCAAACTTTAACTCAATTTTCACCAAATTTCATCAACTACTATTCAACTCTATCACTCATACAATTCAGTTTGTTTATATTTTTCTCCTCTACTACCTTTGACGGATATCCTTCTCGCCTCTCTATCGCTCTCTTCTCTCTCTTCACTCTACTCTTCTTACCATATGTCATCTGACGTGTTTACCTCGTTGGCGCATATGTCTATGTACGGCCAGTGCTGCCAGAACATTCCCCGGCCCGTAACTCTGCCCCGGAAGCCACATCCGGCTCAGGGTTACCATCGCGTACCTCTATGACGGCCAGCTTTGCTGCCGCTCGTTTGAACCGTCCGGTGCTAGTACGCACCCACGCTTGACGAATCCTACCGTCTCCTGACACGATCGGTTCGTCCACCACTCCACGGACCCAACACTTCCGGTTGAAACCATCTACCACGTACACCAGATCACCTGCTTGCAATGGTCTTGACTCGTTGAACCACTTCGACCTCTGGTTTAACGAAGGCACATACTCCTTTATCCACCTCTCCCACATCACGCTGGCTAGCTGCTGTGTCCGCTGGAAAGCATCCCGAAGAGCCACTGCAGGATGGGGTGATGGAAGTGTTCCGCTTGGCTGGTTCGGTGATGCGCCCCGCAAGAAATGGTTTGGGGTTAGTGCTTCTGCCTCATCAGACTGCTGGGACACATAGGTGAGCGGACGAGAGTTGATGATATCCTCTGCCTCCACAATCGCTGTCTGCAGAATCTCGTCCGTCAACTTCCTTCCGTCATTCAGCGCTATTAGCGCCTCCTTCACAGAACGTACCAAACGCTCCCAGACACCTCCCATGTGTGGTGCGGCGGAGGATTGAACGTCCACTTCGTTCTCGCGTTCGTAAGCTGATCTGCACAGTCCTCTCTGATGCACTGCACAGCCTCTACAACTTCTTTGCTTGCTCCTCGAAAATTCGTCCCGTTGTCGGAAAAGAACTCGATTGGCCAGCCCTGGCGACCGATGAACCGATGTATCGCCATCAAGCAAGACTGCGTTGTCAGCCCGTGTGCCACCTCCAAATGCACCGCTCGTATCACCATGCAGGTGAATAGCGCTATCCACCGCTTCTCTGTTCGTCGTCCTATGGTCACATCAAACGGTCCCGAGTAGTCGACGCCTACGTAGCTGAACGGCCGAAGATTCGGAGTGATTCGCTGCACTGGTAGCGGCGCCATTCTCGGACCTCGGGACGGCAACGATGCACTCTGCACCAAATGCAGGACGCCGAAACTTTCCTAACCACCGCATCTACGTGCGGAATGTAGTACAGCTGCCGAAGTTCATTTTTCACCGCTTGGCGGTACCCATGCCCACTCTTCTCGTGATAATGCTGTACTATCAGCTTCGTGATCAGATGATCATCCGGCAGAATCACGGGAAACCGTAGATCGAACGGTAAGAATTCTGCTCGCTCGACTCGTCCTTCCATCCGGATCAATCCATTCTCATCGATCAGCGGGGTCAGCTTGTACAGCGGACTCGACTTCTCGATCGCCATCCACTGGCTCGCTGGACGATCTTTGTTTTTGTATAGCACCTTCAATTCGTCGATGAACCTCTCCGACTGTGCCATCTTCATCAGGCACCGCTCGGCTTTCAGGTGCTCCTCTTGACGCAACTGCACTCGAATCGAGGCAACTGTGTTCGGCTTTCGCACTTTTAGCTGCCTGCTCGTTGCTCGCAGCGTTTCGATTGCCAGCCTCCTGCCTTTCGCTTACAGTTCGACACGAAACGGAACACACAAGCCATCGTCCGAACCAACACAGTCCACTTTGAAAATCGGCTAGCATCCACCATAACCGCTGGTACCTTTACAGCATGTAACAACAAGTGTACTCGAAGCTCTCTGTTGTATTTGCTGGTGGTAGATGCTTCTTCGGCCAATCTTCCTCCCGGTCGTACAGGAACTGCGGTCCTCGCACCCACGGACTATTTGAGTGGAGTTCTGGATTCTTTCCCCACTTCGTCAGCAAATCTGCTACGTTTAACCTCGTCGGTACCCAGCGCCAGTCTGCTAGCCTCGTTAGGCTCAGGATCTCTCCGATGCGGAAGCCAACAAACTGCTTGTAGCGACGTTGATCGGACCGAATCCAGGACAGAACCACCTCTGCGTCTATCCAGAATACCACTTTGCTGATGAAGATGTTGTGGTTTTCGCGCACCGTATGCGACATACGTGCGCTAAGTACCGCCGCCAGAAGCTCCAGACGCGGAATAGACACCTGCTTTAGTGGTGCTACCTTCGCCCTACTCATCACCAACGCACATATCACCTCTCCTCGTACAATGGCTCGGAAATATGCCACACATCCGTACGCCGACTCACCAGCGTCCGCGAATATATGCAGCTGTACATCGCGAATCTCATCGGATCGTGCAGTGCCGAAACAGCTGCGCGGCAACTTGAACGCCTGAACGTTTGCCAACATATTCGTCCACCGCGTCCATTTCCTGAATGATAGGTCATCTACCGCATCATCCCACTGGCACCCTGTTCTCCACAGATCTTGGATCAGCATTTTCCCCAGGATGGTTATTGAGTTAGGAAACCGGCTGGGTCGAACTGCGCCATCACAATACTCAGGATCATTCGCTTCGTGGGGCGCTCTTCTCCTCGGAGGACCTTCGAACATTCGAACTTCGAGGCAGTTGCGAAACAAAAGACGTCTCCGATCGTATCCCATACGATGCCTAGCACACGCTCGTACTCTGCAGCTTTGTCCTGGCTAAACTGCACTGCTGAAGCATTGCTTTGCTCTCCAAGCTCCCCCAGGAACGCGTTGGAGTTTGACACCCAGTTTCGATTCGGAAGCCGCCACGCGAATGAATGTATCTCACTTCGCTGGCCTCCGTATCGCTTCTTCGACGGTGTCCGTACTATCGTAGTAGTCGTCCACATAGTGGCGCTTGACGATTGCTTCTGTTGCATCAGGATACTTCTCCGCAAACTGCACGGCATTTACATTCTTCACGTACTGCGCTGAACTGGGCGAGCACGTTGATCCGAAAGTGGCTACGTCCATTACGTACACCTGCGGAGCTTCTCCACGGTTTTTTCTGAACAGGAACCTCTGCGCCTGTCGGTCCTCCACTCTAATGCGGATTTGGTGGTACATTTTCTGGATGTCGCCTCCGAAGGCGACCGGACGTTCTCGGAACTGACAGATGACTCGTGGGAGGGGAACCAGCATATCCGGACCCTTGAGCAGCTCTGAATTCAAGGAGATACCGTTCACCGATGCTGCTGCATCCCATACCAAGCGCACTTTGCCCGGCTTCCGTGGGTTGACCACGACGTTCAACGGCAGATACCACACGGCAGTTGGTGGCGTCTCCTTCAGCTCGCCATCGGTTGCTTTATGCGCGTACCCTTTCTGCTGGTACTCTTCGATCTGCCGACACACATTCTCCTTCAGCACTGGATTCATTTCCAGCTTCCTATCCAGTGCACTCATCCTCCGCATAGCCATTGGATAGCTATCGGGGAATTTTGTTTCGTCGCTGCGCCACAGCAGCCCTGTTTCGAAGCGATCACCCACACGTTTGGTTGTAGCTTCGAGGATCTTCCGCGCTCGTTTCTCTTCTACCGGTTCTGGAACGGCGAACGATGCAACCGCCGTCTCCTCCAGCACATACTGCTCCCGCATCAAATCATGCAGCACCTGATTACTCACCGGCGCGACAGAGTGAAGATTCAAGTACGTCTGTGCACTGGCCCTTCGTTTCTCAGATCCATATATGGTCCAGCCCATCTTCGACCGAACAGCGATCGGTTCGTTAGGTTCACCCACACGTGACTCCAGTGGAGCGAACAGATGTAGGTTATCCAAACCTACAAGGATGGTAGGCAGCCCGGTCGGAAAGTCCTTCACTGGTACCCCAGATAGGTGTTTGTATCGCTTCACCACATCCGCGTATCGGACGTACTGTTTCGGCAACTGCAACTCGCTCACCGTTCGCGTGTTGAATAGTGGAAACTTCTGCATCGAACCCTTCGCCGACATCAGCATTTCAACACTGCGGGACTCGTTCTCGAATCGGTTGATGTTCCCAGTCCACGTGACTATCAGTGGTTCGAGTGTACCTTCTGCCTTCAGCCGCTTGGCCACCGCATCATCCACCAAAGTCGCAGACGACCCTTCGTCTAAGAACGCGACGGTATCATACTGCCGCTTTCCGACGTACAGCGTCACCGGCATCATCCGGAAAATCACATTGCAGTCCGACTTCGCTTTCTGCAGCTGCACAGATTCCTCCACGCGATGTAGAAGAGGATGGTGGTTTGCTTGGCAACCTCGCACCATGCACCGGATCTTCGACGAACAACGACTGCCTCCGTGTCTATTTAGGCAAACTCCGCATAGTTTCAGCCTCTCTACTTCCCTGAGCCGCTCGGCGATGTTCATGCGCCGGAACCCATCGCAGTTCCTAATCAGATGGTCCGTTTGCTTGCACATCCAGCAAGGCCGGAGGTGCCTCGCCTCGCGACCCCTCGCTACGCCTTTGCTCAGTCTCGTGTACATGCACGAACTCTTTCATCTTGGGTTTCTCTCTCCCAGCCCGCGGTCGCTCATTCACCGACAGTAGTGAGAACTCTGTCACCTCAGACACGTCGGAAACAATTTCGGTAGTGAAGTTCGTGAACATCCTCAGCGGACTGTCCACTTTCCCTCGCTTGTAGCGAACCCAATCCAGCTTGTAGCTTGGAGGCAGTTTGTCGACCAACTCCTGTACCAGCATCGGGTTGCTGAGGTGGTCTCTCAGTCTCGCAGCTTCGAGATGATCGCACAACTGCTTCACCGTGATCCCGAAGTTTATGAAGGTCTCTAGCCTATCTCCTCTCGGCGCAGGAGCATTCCTCACTTTAGTCAGCAGCGTCTTCAACAACTTCTCGGGCCGCCCGAACAGGTTTCGAAGATCGCAAATCACATCCGGAACAGACTCCGGCAGAACGAGAAACGAGGCTTGTGACTGCTTCTAGTGCGTCTCCCTGTAGACAATCCTGCAGCCGCTTCAGATTCTCCAGATTTGAAAATCCACACGCGGCCGTTGTATGCTCGAAGCTACTGATGAACAACGGCCAGACCTCGGGTTCTCCACGGAACCTTGGAAGATGTTGCGACACCGCTTTCGAGCGGCTAACTGCTGCTTCGAAATTCGGCCAACTTCGTGCCCCGGCCCGTCGAACACTCCACCGCTATGCACGCCGCTATGCACACTGCTATGCCGACCGTGGCGAACCTTCACACGTTTCTCCGACGCTTCGCTGCTTTCGCTTTCTTCTTCTCGTTCGTCATCGCTCTCGACGAACACCGGCACTTTCTTCGCAGGCTTTGGCTTATCTCTCACTGTACTAACGCCTGCTCTCGCTCCAACTGGGTCTGCTCCTTTTGGATACGCTACACGGAATCCTGTGGTCGACGACTTCTCGACCGATTTCTTGCTGTGGCCGTCCAACCACTTCTCCACTTTCTGCTTCGGATTTTCTTCTTCTGTTCCGACAACCGCTTCATCCTGCTCCTTTACAGCGTTCACTCTGCTAACACTTTTTTTGTACTGGATCCGGATCGCCTCTCGCTTTTTGAGGAACTCCTGTTCTGCTCGCCAGTTAACTGCTGCTTCTCCATCTCGCACTGAACCTGGAGCTCAAGTTCCTGTATCTCCCGTTCTTGTTTCAGCTGCTCTTCCTTCCATGCCTTTTGCATAGAAAGTAACTTCTTCCGCGGATACAACCGCTTTGCAAAGGTCTTCTCCTTGGCGAGTTGTTCCTTTCCAACTGCTTATCAATTGGATCAGCATCGGAACCAACTCCCTTGTCGGACCCTCCGTCGCTCTTTTGGCCGGTCTTCTTGCCACCTTGCCTCTTGCTTCTCGTGTCGGGAACCTTCAACTGCAACTGAGCACTACCGGAAACACACCCTTGACAGCGCCAGTCAGTCGTTGACACCTCCTGATCTACTCCAGCACAGGAGAAATGAGCCCACTGCTCACACTTCCCACATTGAACCCAATCCACATCTTCGGACATCGATTCCGACATTGAGCAGAACAAACATAGCTCATTTTTCGCAGCAGAAGAAGCCATTCCGAAATTATCCTTGTAAAAATTTTTGATTTTGTTCGGATCAAAGGTCGGATGTAAAAACAAACCGTTTTTGGCTATCACCTTCACAGGATGATCAAACTGCGGAGTTTAATTGAATATAGTTATCAAGTTATTTTGTCATAGTGTTGATGGTTATGCCTACTCACAATTTTTAGTTTGCTTTCCGTCCACAACCTCCTGCTACCTCGTTTTCGCTAATTTCTGTTTATCATTTAATTATGAATTAATTGCAGATAATCATTTTTTGTTGGGCACTTAAAATTTACCTGTCTGTCCTACAATTCCTGTTTGTACTACGTCGTATGTCGAATGTAGACCGTTTACGTGAATGTTCGTGGGCCGCGCGAGAAAACTTAGGCACCACTGTACCGTTTACTGTTGTGTAGTCAGCTGTTATGATTGAGATCTTATTTAATTCCAGTCATTCATCTAACGCTCACACTACTCACCGTCTTTGTGTTGTGATCGTACAACCAAATTTAACTTTAGCACACGGAACTCGACTCAATTTCACTTAATTCAACTTTAACTCAATTTTCACCAAATTTCATCAACTACTATTGAACTCTATCACTATACAATTCAGTTTGTTTATATTTTTCTCCTCTACTACCTTTGACGGATATCCTTCTCGCTCTCTCTATCGCTCTCTTTCTCTCTCTCTCTCTCTTCTACTCTACTCTTCTTACCATATGTCATCTGACATGTTTACCTCGTTGGCGCGTATGTCTGTGTACGGCCAGTGCTGCCAGAACA
>JASCZW010002750.1:0-25900 GCA_034211315.2 Aedes japonicus | reverse complement strand
CTTGGCGAAGGTCAGACACGACGTGACCGCTGTGGTTATTAAGATCCTGGCCTGATTAGACTGATGCGCGGCGGGGATTTAAACACAGCTCAAGATTAAGCCACATCTCGACGAAATGATGCGCGCAACCGACAATCGCCCGAATATTGATTCAATTTGCTTAATAACAACCAAAATCACCCTGAAATTAGAGGTAGCTCACAGCACATCCATAATTGAGTGCGGCAAATCGGGATTCCAACGCCTCTGGTTGGCGACCGTAACCCAAATCGGAATGATTATTTCAAGAACAATCTCTTCATGGTCCAATTCTGAGAACGAAACCATATTTGAGGGTGAGACGCAAAAGAAAGCAGCCAATGGCAGCTTGGGCACATCAGGCCCTCGGAAGTGTTGAGTGTATTAAAACCGTTTAATACTTAAGCATGTTTTCCTTAAGCGCACAGGCCAGCGCACAAATCGCTTCAATCTAACGGAAGAATCAGTCGACGTCGGACACATCCCGAGTCTCTACTGACGGACGGCAGGCAACGGAAGCAATATTTTGCCGTGCTTTGTCTCGCTCTGGATTGAAGCTGAGCCGGAGATATCTCATCCTGAAATCAAATCGAAGCCCGCCGCGCCATTTGCTGAATCAAGGCCTGCCAAGCCAGGGGAATAATCACCGGCAGGCAAATCGGCAACGCCTTCTGTGATGCTGCTGGCTGTCCATGCCGATTGAACAAATTCTGGTCCGGGCACGTTTTTCCGGGAGCGTGGCCGGCGGTAGATAGGAGCTGGAATCTTGCGGCGGCGCTCTGCGGGCAGGCGAAAATTGACACTTGTCCCGATCGTCGTCCTCGTCGTCCGCTTTCTATGGAGCACGTTCCGACGATAGTGCGAGCTTTGATTTCACACCTGGCGTCAAATTCAGTTCCCTTTGCGAAAACATATTTGCTCTGATGATGGACGGAGAGAGTGTGCTTCGTTGGCTGTCATTATGCTCGTTGCAGGCGACGGCAGTGGTGTTGGTGGCTGTGTTGCATACGAATATTGGGGCGCCTGCGGCACAGCGCCAGGCCGCGTTGCCGGCAACACAGCATAATAGCATGCGGTAAATATGGTTCAAACCCGGACAGTTCCCCGGTTTGGGTTCGGAAATTTTCTTGAAAAGTTTTCGTTGCATTGCTTGAGTAGTTTTCAGACAAATCCTCCGAGCAAAGATTTAGGGCAGAAGCAATGTAGTTCCTGATATTTGTCTATTTTGAACTGACAATTTTCTCAAAAATAATGTTCTACGGACACGTTTCTATTGGATTCTCTTCGATATCTCAAATTATTCGATCAGAACGGTGGGTTTTGAAACAAGTGTACAGAACATATCTAATGGATTTTACTGATAAAACCGAAAGCTTCCGACATCCTTTTAACAAACAGAAGTTTTTGGAGCTTTTATCGAGAAAATTTTTCGCCTCAGAATCGACAATAAAATCACTGATGACCGATGATGTTCGAATACAACTTTCACAAGCCATAGGCAATTTTGATTGGCATATTTTGATCCAACTGATGTTGGATATCACGATGTTTCCGAAAGAACTTTTTCTCGCTAAGTAAGCCTCAAATTTTCACGGCGAGCTCAACGTGTAATGTGATGATGTGAACTATCATCTTGATGTAATCAAGGTTGTACTGTTATAAATGTTTCATCATGTTCCTGTATGAACGGCCAAACACTTATTGTGGATTCATAAGCAGATACACTTACGCGCAACCCAAAGCTTCCGGGGTCTAGAAAGATCTCCTTTGAATGAAGGAACAACAGGAAGTTGGCAGTCTCACTCTTCCCATCCAAATTGCTTTTATTGGGTGCTCTGATGGTCCCTCCCTTTATCACAACATATGGTGTTATATAAATATATGAAAAATTCAGTGAAATTAATATGATTTTCTTACCTTGATTTTGAAATTATCTTGACTAGAACCTTGTGTTAGAAAATTTGGCTAATAGTTAAATACTTAAAATTTCTAGAATTTCTGTTAGATTTTCGCAGTTTTTTAGAACTTTCAGAAAGCATAAAACTTTTGAGCAGCTGTTATACTAAAAGTGGCATTACGAAATTCAGCAGAAAATGTGAAAAAATGTTTGGGTATTTTGAAAGTTTTTCAGGCCATTAGTCTTCCTAGTACCGTTAAACGCTTTTTGAAATCCTTATGGCTAAACAGTATTACATAAGTTCTCCACAATATTACAAATTACCAAAAAAATAACACACTTCAGGAAAGTTTTCTCATTTTTCTAGAAGCTTTCAACCAACTAAAAGCTTGATGTAATATAAGAAATGTTAGAATCTCCTCGAAATTTCAATCACCTGTAATTTTAGGAATTTTTCATATCTTACCATATCCTAGATATATTATCAGCATATACCTCTTTAATTTTCATGAGACATCCCTGAAGCTATTTGCACTGTACATTAGAAGAATTTTTTTTCTGGAACTCCCAAGAACGCGATAAAACTTATCTTTCCAGGAATTCAAAAAAACCCACAGTATCTGCGAAAAGGTCACAAGTATTACCAGAACTCCATAAATTTTCGATTGGCGTGGTTGTCGCTTACTCCAGTCGGTCTGGCCTTTAATTGCAGTCGGGATTTTTTGAGACAAAAAAATTCTGATCAGGGAAGTAAAATCGTGGATCCTGGTGTTGATGGGTTCGATATGCAAGTCCAGGTCATCTCTCTGGCGTGACGAATCAGCTTCAGGCTAAAAGCCACGTAATTACGTGACAACAACAGCAACTTTCGATATCACATTGACACACATGCCTGGTCCATTCAACCCATGAGACCTTAATGATCTTAGAGCATCTAAATTCATAGAAATTCCAAGGGTCCGTAGAACTTTCTAGATAGTCAGAGCACTTGAGCAATCCCAAGTAGCACACTACGATCAGAATTAGTTGTAGTCACCTGATTATAACTTAGCAAATCATATTTATGTTAACTCTACTGAATGGCAACTTGTGTGCTACTAGGGATGTCTTGAGAACTTTAAGGAAGTCTGTAGAACTCCCGAGGATTCTTTGTTTTTTCAAGCTTTCCTAAGAACTTCCAACTGTTTCTTAAGATTTACAATTCTATAGCACTTATGAGAAGACTATCGCTACCTCGGCATCAAATCTCGAGAAGTTTGCTGAGTAGATATGTTTGATAAATATTTAAGGGTTCAAGGGTTCCACAGCAACAAAACAAGGTCTACTTATGAAATATGCGCAAAATGCTAGAGAATTTTTTAGATTTTTCAGTTTTTTTTAACAAACTTTCAAAAATTCTGAAACAATTCAAGACATTTTCTCAAAAGGGTCTTATGGGTCTGGTCAACTTCTGAGATAACTTTGAAACTATCAACATATTCGAGGAGAATATGAATAGTTGGATTAATTGTTTACAGAATTCTTTATACATCCAGAAAAATATCACAATTCAACTTGGGAGATGTCCGCGAAACTAACGAGAAAACAAACTTTTGTGTCAAACGAAATGAACACCTTTACACAAGGAACATTTTTACCCACGGAACTAAAATGACCATGACTATGGAAATATTCAACCGATTTGAAATATTGTAGCAGCTTTGGCATCTGGAACTCAACCAATTTTTGAAAATTGTCTAATTTGACCTGTGGCCATCATCTGTCTCCGGAAATATGAACTTCCGGAACCATGTTGCGAAAATGGGATACTTAAAGAAAAGTTCCAATAGAAATTTCCAATTGAAAAAGCCGTGCAATGAATACAAAGGAATGCGTGTGATTGCAATATGATAATCCAGGTTCCCATGGGAATGGTCTCGAATAGTTAGAAAATTATTTGAATTAAACCCTAGCAAGATTGGTGTGAAAGTTCTTGGAATCGTTCCAGAATAATAGTTCCAGCGATTTCTCAGAATATCTAGGTATTACATAGGTTTTCCATGAACAATCTCGACAAAAACTTTCAAATTCATGACTTTTTCAAGATTTCCGTGGCATTTTTCAGAACTTTCAGTACATACTCAATGAACCATATTCAACGTCTGTTAAACTTCAATCACCTTGAAGCTTTCAGAACGATCTCAGAGCATCTGTAAAAGAAATTTAAGGTTAAGGAGTCCGTAGAACTTTCAAGTTAACATTTCCATAAAGTCCACAGTACTTACGAGAAATCCAAAGAATTTCCTGGATTCTCAATGTTTTTAAAAGTTTACTTCAAATATTTCAATAATCCTTCAGAGCAAGAAGCCCAATTTCAAGTCTGATTAGCTTCAATCACCTGGGAATTTCCTGGAGTTTCATTCCACGAGCTTTTCTAAAGTTAATTGAAATACTCATTATTTTGTAAACTTTAACTAAGGAATTCCAGGAACTCCATAGAACATCCAAGTTTTGCATAGCATATCTATGAACACCCTAGCGTAAACTTCTAGTTCCATAAATTTTCCAAGAATTTTTTAGAAACTCCCAGTATTTCCTTCAGAAACCAAATTCAAGTCTGCTTAGCTTAATTTGCCAAATCTTTTTTAAGACGTTCCAGGAGCATCTGTGTAGGCAGAATAAGGTCAAGAAGTCCGTATATTTCTCATGATAACAATACCATAATGTCCATATTAGTTGTGAGAGATCCAAGGAAGTTTCAGGATTCTCATTATTTTGTGAATTTTACCTAACCAAATCCAGGAATTTCTTAGAATATCCTGGTATGGGAACATCCATTAATTACGTCACGCAAAAAATGACTTTTTATAACCCCCCCTCCCCCTTGTCACGTTTTTTGTATGGACCTTCAAATTTGTTTGTTTGGATCGTCATGTTTTCCCAAACGGGATTCAGTTTATAGCGAAAGAACTCAACCCACCAAACTTTCCCCAACTCAGACCGATAGAGAGATTTTGGGCTATTATGAAGAGGAACCTGAAAGTGAATTGAAGTGTCGTCAAAATCATCAATGAATTGAGAACCAAGTGGAATAAGATTGCCATAACGATGGATGAGAATAATGTGCGCCGGTTGATGAAACGTATTCCGGGAAAAGTCCGCAAATTTCTTCGAAATCGAGATGACTAATGTGTTTTGTATTTTGCCCTTAAAGTTCAAACATTTCGCCTCTAAAGGTCAAACATTTCAGCTAAAACAAAATACTATTTTGTTAACATATATCTGAAATATGCGCAATAGTCTAGGTTTCAATTCTCACTGGGCCGCACCTTAAATTTCTTTAATATTTAAATATAATATGAAAATTGCAAACATCTCTTGTATCCTAAAGCTTACCCGCTCTATAAACACAATTCCACCTCTCCCGTGACAATTATGAGGTGTCGTGGAGTTCTCTGCATCTTTCTTAAGTAAGTGTTGGACTAACATTCCTTCCTTATCCCCACCAGCAAGGACGTGGCCAGGACAGCTCTGGCCTCTTGGAAGGGAACACATACTTTGTCTAAGGGGTAAGGATTCTTAGCTTGTGTCACCTACGCTATTGTGCAACCTGGTTTATGCTTTGCTATGCTATTCCTAGTATCGCAAATATTGCAAATTGGTTAGAAAACCTTCAATGGCACCTATTTGAGTCACAATCAAGTTGCTGCTACCAAATGTGACAGATTTGTGTTATTTGGGATGCTATGCATAGTACAGTTCAAATTTTGGCACCGATTTAAACCATCAGGAAGGATGCTTTTGGAGTTACACACACGAGTAAGAACCTTCGAAACAAGTACAAAAAGAATGGTGTGCTAATTCCAAGTCCTATTCCGTGGAAGCGACTACGAAATGATTGGTAAACAGTGACTTTAGAACGTTCAACAAGAATTTGTCAGGTGCACCCCTAAGTTGAAAACAAAGATGAAGCCATCGTCAAAATCTCAGCTACACCATGTCGAAAATAATCGCAATGAACTACTCCTATCCTGCCTACGCCAGTGCCCTTTCAGGACGCTTCTGATGTCACTGATATTGAATTCTGTGCAAACACATTCGCCCGAAGGAAGAGGAGGAGAATGTTTGGTTCATTAGCATACTGTTTTCATTGAGAAATGCCACTGCGGTTGGAATTAAGCGAAAGGATAGCAGTTCCGTCCTGCGCTTCAGTGTGTATCTTTCACCAGTCCACCAGTCAGCCGGCCGCCACAAGTGTGCAAATCTAAATCTTTCCAAACACATAAACGCATGACGCACACACAAGTGTGCAAGCATGGAGCATGGTGAATTACGAGCAAACTTGTTTCGCAAGATAATGTGCACCCTTCAGGGCCACAACCTGTGATACCACGATTCTAGTTCAAGTCCACCTAGCTGAAGATTGCAGCAAAGTTGCATCCTCATGGGCTATTAATCTTGTGCGGCATACTGCTGGTGCTTGGAAGTAAACACGCTGTAAGGAATTTGTTATCACTTGTGTTTTCTGTCGAGTTGGCCGAGTTGGCCCTTGTTGGTCCAGAAGTCCCATTTCCTGCGTAGCCCGAAACATTCAACGATGAATTATCCAATTCCTAACCTCCCCAATCAATCATCCGCTCCGAAAACCGATTGACCAAACAACTCTTGAATTTGCAAAAACCTCGTCCCGTCCCGAGCCGGATCCCATCAGTCCCATCCCTCAGTGAAATTTGATTGCTTTTCGATCACTTTCGCCCATAAAAATTCCACTCCTTGTTTCTCGCTTTCGCATGAATTCGAATGGCCGAACGGTAATTTATGGCACCAACAAAACCGCACCATAAAACCCGAGAAGAGGAGGCAGACGCAATATTCCCATAAACTTCAAAGACAAGTGCTACTGGGAACGGACGAACTCACGCACTCACTTTCAGTCACAGTCTTCCGGATTCGATCCGGACGTCGGCGTCGTCACGGCTTTGAATGATAGCGTGTCAAGATTCACGTTCCCGCAGTTCGGTTCTTGCCGTTTGCCCGAGTTGGTCAAGGATCAGGGAAGGTGGGCGGGCGGCGGCGGCGGTGCTGATTTATCGCTTCTACTCTACTAAGCGCTCTACACGTACATCACTTTCACTTGATTTCTGTTTCGATTTCGCGTTTCAGCCAGACCTGACCGAGCCAATGACGGCGGTGTTCCCGGTCTGGAACCCGGTTCGAGGGATGCGCTTGTGTCCTCGATTTACGCCCGGTGTGATGGGAGTGCAGATGTGAAGACCACTTTTTCCCACGATGAAACTTATCCCATGACTTACGATTAGTGACAAAAGTGGCCATTTCAATCATGTGGAGAAAGTTCACTGTTCCAAAATTTCACAACTACCCCGAAGTGACGAGAATGTCACCAGTCCCGGAAAACGCTGTTTCAACACCTAACTTTTCCCATTTTCACCAAAGGCACGCTTTAAACTTTTTCTCCGAGCAAAAAACCCCCGTTCTGACTTTCCATGTAATTCTGACCGAGAAAAAAACAATAACCAAAAAAAAATCCCTGTCCCGAAAAACCTTTATATATGCGGCGACGACGTTGGCCGCCAGTCGTGAAATTATTAACGAGCCCCATTTGGGTTGTGTTTTCACTTCACTCCTCCTCCGCCCTGCGCAACCGGCCAGGCCAAACCGTCGGACAAAACGTTATGCATAGTGATAGTACATGATGTTATTGGACTGGATTCGGATTGGGTCTGGGATACAACCCGCAGGAATGTCGTCACGCGCCAGATTATCCCGGAGTCCCTGTTGTAAGAGACAGCAAAAGGTTCAATTAACTGTGCGCTCATCGGCTCGAAATGTTTGTTTGTCAAACGGGTCAAATCGGACGCCAGCGACAATCGGCTTAGGTATTGGCCAAACATTACAGCGCGTCGCGACGTCGGCGGAAGATATGCAGTAAGCTTGATGACAATCACATAAAGGTTGGTTGGTCAATTAACTATTATGGTGGGTGGCAGTCGTCGGAGGTAGCGATGGAGGGTCAAACAAGCTTATACTGTTATGCGCTTTTGTATGTTTTGCTTCATTTGTGTACTCACTGGCTTCAGTTCCAGGAGTGCAGTCGAGCAAATGATGGCAACAACAGTAAGGCGTTCATTATCGGCTGGTGTCGTCAATTGAGGAATATTGCTGGACTGTGAACGATAACAGCCAATCAGCCATCGGGAAGTAATCGGCCGTTTAACGGAGTGTTGATTTTATCATGGTGAATACCCATTTTTTACAAAAAGGTTATACACGGAAAAAAATCCGTGCCCAGATCCCTGAACTGCAGTCATGAATTCGAGAGCAAGCAAAAATACACTGTTAACTGAATCACGTAATCGGGAACTAGTTCACGTTTTTGTGAAAAAGTCATGAAAACGTGGCCAATTCACGGTCCGTTTTCATTTTCGTGAACGCTTGTGTTTCTGTGTAGGTGCTCAATCGAGACATGATACAATTCTCCGAAATCTGCATCCAGGCATCTGAGAAGATATCCTTGTTTTCCTCGCAATAGGTCATCGAGACCACAGTCATTGGTGTAGAAACCGGGAGCGCTGGGGGTTCCGTGCACCCCCTGAAGCCTGGCTGGTAGACCTGTGCGCCGATCTATCTTGAATCGACGGCGGCGTGTATGGTACTTTCAAACGGCGGCACGCCGCGGTCGTTCTTGGCGGTTGCTGCAGCGGCGTGGGCATACATTATCGCCTCAACATTTCCTTGTGCTTATCCCTTACAACTGTTTTGCTTTTTCGTGCACTGTAAAGAATAGAGGATCACTCCAAGTCTTATATTTTGATAAAAGGTTCGGATGTCCATAGTGTTACATGAATCAGATCGATGATTTGAGATAAAAGAGAAAGCAATCTAAAAATCTGAATATTTAAAAATCTAAAAATCGTGTTGAAACTGGGAGCACTGTATGTGATGGTACAGTAGGGGTGGACGCAAGCTGTCAACGAAGCTGTCAACAAGACTGTCAAGGTGACAGACACGAAAGAGCAGAAGGAAGATAGAGGAAACAATAGGAAAGGTCATTATAATATGTAGAGTGAATTGCGATTAAAAAAAAAGGTGGAATTGATTATCTCTAATTATCTGATATGCTTAAAATCACTAAAAATTATATTTTGTAGCTAAAATTACAAATCTTAACGTTTAATTAAAGTTAGTTGGTTACGAATACATTTTGTGCATTCAAGAACTTGTAAGTTCCTGTTCCTGTAATTGTGAAACCTTAACCTAACTTACATACTACAATACAATACTACAGGAAAGAACAAAACCTATTGTCTGGAAAGGAATTGTCCTTAAGTTATAGCCGATTTTTGTAAGTAAACTGAATCCTATGAACTATATTTGTAAACCTAATACTGAATAATACTTACAGCTAAAACTACTCTACTACAAAACACAGTCGTTGTAAGATTGCTCGAAGAAAATCGATCCGTGGACACTTCTACCGACAACAAATCGTAATTGCCAGAAATCTAAAAATTCAAAAATCCAAATATCCAACAATCTAAAAATCTAAAAATCGAAAAATAATTCATGAATCTGAAGATCCAAAAAAATGAAAATTATATGTAAAATTCAAAATTCAAAATATTTAAAAATCGGGAACAAATCTAAGAATTTAAAAAATAAAAAATGCAAAGTTTAGAAATCTATACATACAAAATTCTGAGGTTTAAGGAAAAGTATTGAAACTCGGCCACAACATTCTTCTATTTACACTCTGTGAATCTGCTGGCAAAATGCAAGCGCAATCGGTTTTAGAAAACCCCCTGTAAATAATAGAAGAAAGCGTCATTTACCCTATTTTAAAATCTGAAAATAAAAAAAAAACATACATCTTAAAAATTTTAGATTAGAAAAGTTACGAATCTAAAAGTAACAAAACTTTAAAAAATATTATTAAAATTCAAATTGCTTTTTATTGCTTAAAGGACCTTAAAAATCAATAATTGAATTAATTATAAAAAAAAATTCAAATTAAGAGCCGTGAAATATATCGAACTATCTATAATTTTACAACATTACTACAAACACGTAAAAAAAAAGAATCCACTTATGCACTGATCTACCGATTAATTCAGTGGTTTGCCTAGTTATCTGATTTGGAATTTGTCAAAAGCAATGTTTTCCCGACGATGGTTTTTTTCGGCAAATGTTTTGTCCATTATGTCCTTCGGTGATATTAGTGACGATGTATATTAAATTTAATAAACACCCCTTAATTATGCAGTCTTGACTATTCAATGCAAAAATCTGATATGCCCCATCACTGTTAATTTACACTGATCGTCATAGATGGTTTTTTAACTTTCTCACGCCTGACAAAATGCTATCAAGTTGTGGAAATAAACTCTATTTGTTTTAGACCCCGTTCAGACTACGAGCTATATCACTTGATATAGCGAATCTTGAAATGAGACGTCAGATGCATTATTTCCAGTGAAAACTAGATGTACGAACATTGATATCAAGATACACTATATCATGTGTTATAGCTCGTAGTCCGGACGGCACATTTACTTTTTTTTATGTTTAACAAAATTATGAAATACCATTCAGCAAATTTACTGATTCGTTAAACATGAAGAAAATATGAAAGTTTGAAGGTTACCGTTGTCCTACCATATTTAATAAACTTTATTCACTACACTTTTTAGTTTATTTCTCAATTAACGGTATCGTCATACCTCGGAATGTTTTTTCGCTGGGTTCTTATCTCAGTGCATTTTAAATGTGGCCGAATTTTTACTCTCCGCGTCGAAATTCCGTCAATCTAGCCTCTTTAAAATTACATGAGAACAAAATCCTTGGACAAGATTCCATTTTGAATTCCTTAACCATTTTTAATTTTAAGACAATCAGAGTTTTGAATAAGAACACAATTAAACATAGCAATGCACCTTGACGTAACCTGGCTCGAACGGAAGCGGAACGGCAGAAAAGAACCAAATGTAAACTTAAACCGTACTAACCAACCAAATATTAATCACTAAACTAGTCGAGCCCCGGCCTTTTCCAACCACGACTTGAATAGCACACTACTCACAGACGAATGAATGCCTCGTGTTTTCAAGAAGGGTAGTAGACTGAGCGATGATTTAACACACAGACTACAGAACTCGACTAGCCAGTGTAGGGATGTACAAATCTCTTCCACTAGCAGACCACCGTCTCTTTTGGCCTCAGTGAGACTTATTTTGGTCTTACACAAATCTGACTAAACCTGCTTGTCGGATAGAAATCGACGTCATTTGTGACAACTGTCAAACTTGCCGTTTCCGTTCCGTTTCCGTCCAAATTACAAATAAAAGTTACTTGCCGAATACCAACGACCAATCGATTGCAGGATCGTTCTGGTCACTGTCTTCATGCAAATTAAGTCCAGCCTACTGTTTTGCTTCATTTTATTATTTTTAAATTCAAACTCACTCGCGAAATTGGTGAAAGTTCGGAACACAAAAATGTACACCGCAGTTGCTAGAACGAAACGACAATGTTGATCACCGTCTCATGCGCTCACCCTCTGGATAAAGGTTACTCTAATATCCCAGGTGGACTCAATAATGTATAAGAGAATTTCAGCCTTATTGTGAAATCAGGTCTGGTATACTGAAGATGAATCCATTACACCTATGCAACAGTGGATGTGATGTCAAACTCGCAGTTCCATTTTAAACCAAACGAGTAAAGGAGATGATTAGTTTCACGCTGCCAGGCCTGTGTTCTGTGCCATTGGTATATGAAGCGTCAGGCTGCAAGGTTTGTTTACCAATATTTCGGGGGAAAAATGCACGTGCTAATGTATGTAAACAAAACGTTTAGCCCCTACAGTTTACATTAATATATAACTCTTCACTCCTTGGCAAAAACGAAATCAACAACTGTCATGATGTACGTAATACACTATTGAGTATTCTTTACTCTTTCGCTCCACTCTTAATCTCATTGAATACCCCGCAACTCCAGCCGTCTTCCCGACCAACTGAAGAAAATATACCACCTGATATATTAGAGTCACCTTGCTCTGAATTGCACATCGCATCAAGATCAGTAATAAAAGCAGATTTCTGAAGGCCTAATGTACATAACGCAAGTAATGTATACAAGGTGAAAAATTTCATCGGCGCGCCTAAAATTGCCCGGCGGCGAGCGGCGCGGTAGTCGAAAACAGTGGCGGCGACGGCGCTATAAAGGGTGATACGGTCAAAATTTGGTCAAGGGAAAACGCGTGTAAATCGGTGAAATCGTTTATTTAAAAAATCAAATTAAATTTCTTTTTCAAGTTCAATTAGTATAAAATTCAGGAAAAGTATTCAGTTAGGCTTCCGCTTTTCCAAATCCGAATTGCCGGGCCTTACGCTTGACCCCTGCCATCAGATTTTGTACAGCCACCTTGTCCACCTTCTTCGCCGCAGAAAGCCAGTTTGCCTTGAACTGCTGCTCGTCCTTAGCAGTTTTTTTGGTCTTCTTTAGGTTCCGCTTGACAATAGCCCAGTATTTCTCAATTGGGCGGAGCTCTGGCGTGTTGGGAGGGTTCTTGTCCTTGGGAACCACCTGCACGTTGTTGACGGCGTACCACTCCATGGCCTTTTTACCGTAATGGCAAGATGCCAAATCCGGCCAAAACAGTACGGAACAACCGTGTTTCTTCAGGAAAGGCAGCAGACGTTTATTCAAACACTCTTTCACGTAAATTTCTTGGTTGACAGTCCCGGAAGCTATGAAAATGCTGCTTTTCAAGCCACAGGTACAGATGGCTTGCCAAACCAGATATTTCTTTGCGAACTTTGACAGTTTCGTGTGCTTGAAAATATCTGCTACCTTTCCCCTTTCCTTTTGCCGTATAAAACTCCTGTCCCGGAAGCTGCTTGTAGTCGGCTTTGACGTAGGTTTCGTCGTCCATTACCACGCAGTCAAACTTCGTCAGCATCATCGTGTACAGCCTCCGGGATCGCGCTTTGGCCGTCGTATTTTGTTTATCATCGCGATTTGGAGTCACTACCTTCTTGTAAGTCGATAGTCCGGCTCGTTTTTGGCTCGATGCACGGTTGTAGACGATACACCCAGCTTATTTGCGGCATCTCGTAGAGATAGGTTAGGGTTTCGCTGAAACTAGCGGCAACTCTTTGTCGTCTCAGCGGCTTCCGGTTTTCGATTTCCGATCCAGACTTCCTGGCTGTCGACAAACGTTCCCCAAACACTTTAATTACATTTGTAACGGTTGATTTGGCAACTTTTGGCGATTTTGCCAACTTTGCGTGCGAGTAGCTCGGATTTTCGCGATGCGCGAGCAAAATTTTGATACGCTGCTCTTCTTGCTTGGACGGCATTTTGACAACTGAAGAGTGAATTCCAAAATCAAAATAGGAGCAACATTCTACACACACACACCTTCAAAATGAGGGGTGTTCAGGTTTTTTAAATGCAAAATTGAAAGAAATACGTCAAGTTGATATTGACCAAATTTTGACCGTATCGCCCTTTAAAATCGTCGGCGATGGCGGCGCGGCGCGGCACAGATCTAGATGGTACCCCCTGAGAATGATCTGCTGTTTAGTTTTTCATGCTTTCACTTGTGCTGCATTCTAATCTCAGTGTGTATTTTACATTTTACCCATTTTAAGTGGATTCCCATGGAAACTTATCGATTAATAGATTAAAATCGTGTTATGATTGATCAACAAACTTTCGATAACATATCTGTCAAAATTGAGTTCCCGTCTATTAGAAATAAGTCAACTCTACTAGCAGAATTAATCGATTATTTTCCATCTGTTAAGATCAAGTGAAAATTAAATTTAATTCGCGAATTGGGACACAGCCTATGTGCTAGGCTTCCCTAGTAGCACACTTGTTGCAAATAAGTTGAAGTTACTTGAATGCAACTAAATTATATAGACAAGTTGCTGCAACCAATTAGGTCAGTTTTGTGTTGCTTGGGTTCATCGATGAGCGAGAATCTATTGGTGTGCCAGATGGTAGCTAGTCGACTCTTTCAAACTTCCGGTGTTCTTATGTATGATCTAAAGTGCCGTTTGTGACATCACGTTGGATCATGCATAAGAATACTGAGAGAATTAATAGTCGACTAGTTTCCTTCTGTCTCACCTATAGAGTCCGTTTCACGGATCGCTCATTCTTTCATTGCTGTAGCATTTTTGGAAGGAGTAAAAATGGTTATAGTAGCTGAGTTCTGACCAAACAGGCAGTGAATTTTCGATAGTGGTTCATCCGAAAGACCTTTCCCTGTTGTGTACCTATTGCAGTAAGTATTTCCAACACTTCCCTGACATTTTTGAAGAAAGGAAAGATTCAATAATGATGTGGGAGGGGGGAGTTTGGGAAAACGTGACAATCCATACAAAAAAAATATTTGGAGGTCCATACCAAAAACGTGACAAGGGGGTGGGGGGGGGGGGAAGGGGGTTTATAAAAAGTCACTTTTTGCGTGACATCATTATTGCACGCTTCCAAAGGTGCTTGCAGATTTTATCACATGGACGAAGACAAAACTAACCGAGATCGAAGTGTGCCTTGTTCGATGATGACAGCAAATATTTTTCCTCCCGTGAAAATTACAAATTTACTTCCGATTTTTCGTGTTTTTAGTTGTTTTGATTGACGTTTAATAAAATATTTCGGTGGTCGAGTTCTCGTAGTGTTAAATTGTCAATATTTTCCATCCTCGGAGAAATGAAAAGTGCGAAAAAATGATCCGGATCGTAGGCGGATGTCAGGCGAGCTAAAGTTACCAATCGATGCGCATAGTAGGACGCTAAGCAGAAGATTTTTCGCCGGTGGAGAAAAAGTGTGTGTGCCTTCCGGGAGGAATTCGCAGAAACAAGGCTGCGTTGATTAGTGACGTGACTGAGCTTTGCTTCTGTGTTTGTTTTGAGCACAAAGATTGAAAAAGGCAATATGTTCGAGATACGATGCTATTTTCGTTCACGTGCTATGTCAAATAGGCAAGCATGGCGGTTTTTTTTTTCCTTTATTATCGAGATTTTCAACCCTAGGCTGGTTCATCTCCCGTCGTAGTCCCTCAAATACCTTTTTTTGGTTTTTTCGTAACTTGTCCTGGGGTAAAATTCGAACTCGTGACTTTGGCGTGAGAGGTATGGATGTTAACCACTACGCCGAAATTGAAAACCCAAGAGTGGTCAAAGAAACAAGAACACAGTACCGGTTTTCCGTTAATGTATGGGCCGGTAGGAACGACCGACAGCTCATCGGGCCGTACATTATCGAAGGTTTGCTAAACAGTGTGAAGTATTTGGAATTTTTAGAGAACGAGCTTCCAATCTTGCTGGAGGATGTCCCATTTGCTGAGAGACGGCGCTTAGTGTTTCAACAGGACGGAGCCCCACCTCATTCCACAAATGTGGTTAGACATTTTCTGAACTTGATGTTGTTTTGAGAAGGAAATAATTTCTCATCACCATGAGGCTCTAGGAGTAGACAGCATTTTTTTGCTAGAACAAAGTTGTTAAGAGAATGTATTGATAGTTCCGTTAGCTCACGGCAGGCTGTGAAAATTGAATAGAAGTAGTTTGAAATTGAGCGGAGGGCATTGTGAGGTAGTATTTCGAAACAGGCTCACATCTTTTGCCAAGCATGCGGAGTAGGTCAAGGCATGAACGAATGCACCACCTTGACTGGCTCATTAGTGCGAAATGCCATCTCTGCTAGACAGCAGACGAATTTCACGCCAACTCGCAGCACCTTCTCAGAATCCAATGAAACTTTGTGAGTGTGTAGACAATGTCTTTTTGAGCAACTTTACATACTTTGTTTTTTTTTCTCTTCAAAATTTGTCTAGACTACTATTTAAATCAACATCAACAAGGAACAGATTTACAAAAAAGTGATATATTGGTGACTTTTAGGAAATTGTCCTAATTTTTATGAAAAAAATTGTTACAATTGTACAATTGATTCTTACACGTAAAAATTTTTTTATAAAATTTATAGTCAATTCGCAAAAATGGCTATCTTAGAATTGGACGAGACTTTTTTTTTCTTAATAAAGGCAATATAATTGTCTAAAAATTCGCCATACATTGCAAGATGGGCACTTTTAAGAAAAAAAAGTTTTTCTAGCAACAAATTTTACATGTCAATATAACTCAAAAAAGACAAGACTTACAAAAAAATGATGTACGGGTGACTTTTAGAAAATTTTCTTAACTTTTATGAAAAAAATAGTATTAATTGTGAATTCGATTCTTACATAATAGAAAAATTTATTTTAAAATTTTAAGTCACTTTGCAAAAATTAACTGTCTTAGAATTGGATTTTTTTTTAATATAGGCAACATAATTTTCTAAAAGTTCGTCATACATTGCGAGATGGGCACTATTATGACAATTTGGATTTTTTTAGGGTCTTTGAATAATCAAATCTTCTATCTGGAAAGGCTTTTTTTTAATTCTTAATCTTCTAAACTTTAGTGATAATTCAATTAAATCAGGTGGTTGATCCTGTTTATTACCCAAACTTTGAAGTATGTTACAAAAAGGACAATAAATTGGAAAACAAAAGCTTTATCATAAGATCTGAAGTGTTGACACATGACTAAATAGCAGTTCAGTTGTTTTTATCAAAATTGCTAGATTTCATTCAACAACTTACACGTTATTTAAAAGATATTCATTTTGAGATGAAATGAGCAGTGAATGGAGATCGAGCGGTGAATGGTGACCGGACGATGTATTTTTGTATTCATATTTTTATTTAGTCTCAATTGCAAACTTTTTACTACTGAAATTAAAATATTGGCATCATTTTTAATCATTTTAATGATTTTAATAAAATCAACAATTGTATTATTTTAACAAAAATATATAATTCAATGTAGAAGGAGATGTTCGCTCATCACCATGAGGCACCAAGAGTGAACATTAATGTTTTTGGCTAGAATGAAAGATGTGAAGAGAAAGTGTTGAAAGTTCCGTCAGAGTGCGGCAGGTAGGAAAATCTAACAGATGTTTTTAAAATTGAGCGAAAGGGCATGTATCCAATGGTACTCGAACCATGGACGTCAATCTTTGCCTAACATCCCACTGCGGGGTAGGTTGTAGCAACGGAACAAGTCCTCCACTTCAACAGGCAAAAAATTGACGCATGGAAAGACGCTCATGTACCACTGTGGCTTGTGGCGTCTTTCCACTTTTTGATTGTTTAATACATTAAAAATCTTTTAATTATTAGGTACATTTGAAAAGTCTTTTACTGTATGGTATCCATTTTTAACGAACTTAACTGATACTCCACTTAAATGTATTATTTAGAGCTATTTCATGCAATTTAAGATGAATACAGTAAGGATTCAAAACGAAATTATACGCAGAACATTATATGTATGCACAAAAGTATTATTTGTTAAGTTGAAAACCGCGTCACAGGTCTCCTCATTCGATGTCGCAGCTTTGGTTCCATCGCGTTGTCTATGTCCATGACTGTTAAAACATGATTAAGAATCCGAAATTCAAATAGTACAATAAGAACAATGTTCATTTGATAGAATGAACTCCTACCTCTAATTTTCCTAGTAGTACCTAGACTCATCTAATAAGTAAAATTAACTGTATTTTTAACAGTAAAATTAACAGTCGAGTTATTAGTACGTGACACTGAAGAAGTCTGCACATTGTAGACGAAATACGCGTATCTGTCGAAGATAAGCAAAGGTAGTTGGAATTAAATGGAGATTACTAATTTTTCTTCTAATTTAAAGTTAAAATTAACTGTTTTAGTATGGTAACACTGGGTCGTAACTTGATTAGTGTGACTGAAGAGCGTTGGCGTTGTAACAAATAAGATGCCAGAATGTCATAACTTAACGGCGTATTTACAGTGCTGTCTGTTTGACAGGCGAAACCCCTAAAGCGTAGTATCACTCTAAAAATAAACAGGGCGTATTTTGGTTTTCATCAATTTTTAACTCAATAAAACCTATTTTTGGATAAATTGTATGAAAAGTTTATGCACTGCATTATTATTCAAAATTTGAGCATAATAAATAGTTTATTGGAGCTTTCTATGGAAAATAGGATTTGATTTTCGTTTTCCAATCTTCGCCTCCAATTTTTTCGGTTTAGTGATTTTGGAATACCGCCCTTTTCAAATGTTAGTCTAGAAATAAGCTGGAAGCTGGTATGAGACTTACTTCATCACTTCATCATTTCATAAGCTGGAAAACATCTATTGCCCACCACGCTGAGTCATATCGAACAAATGGGAAGATAATGGTAATATAACATCAACTTAAATAATAATTGAATAAACAATAAACCTAAATCTATATTCATTAGAAATCTGTAGCAAACTTGTTTATATTAGAAAGTTTGTTGATGTCGCCTATTTCAAATCATTCGAAAACATTTTATAACTATTTTAACAGGAGAGAAAACACCTTCAGAGACACACTTTGACATATTCAAACACGTCACCACAACAAGACAAATTTCAGTAATTTCTGAAATCACTCACACACATGTTTACATCTTTTACAGTTGGCTGCCAATAAGCCTAAATTTTCAATTTTGGTTTGACAGGCGTGGTGAAAAACAGAAACACCCAGGAAAACTTTTTCCAGCACCCCAAAACACGATTAGCCCCCTGTTTTATAACGATTCGAACATAACATTGGCCAAATATTGCGAGAAAGCAAGAAATCTTTTGAATACAAATATGTTAACTGACTGACCAATGACTGATCATCAAATAGAAAGTGCCACAAAAAAAAGTGTGTCTATGTTGGCGATTTGTTTCATTTTGATTTCTTCTCTTGGAAATTTCACCGAATAAAAAAAAACATTTGATCAGAGATTGCATCTTTACACCACAGTACATCATTTTTTTACACTTCCAGAGTGACTAATCACTGCAAATATTCTGGAATCATTAACCAAGTAGTACTATAGACATCTTATTATTGAGTTCAAATTAGACAGGAATAAAACAGTAAAATTATAGGTAAATAGGTGGATACGGAAAAATACTTAGCTGATCGACGCGTGAAGCAATGGATTATCATCGGGGATGCAACATTGTTACTCTTTCAGGCACACTAATGTATGCACTCGGATGCAATTTTCAAAATCACACTGATCTGGCCTATACTACCATCACGCCAGTAAATTAATCTTTTTTTTCCACCAGACACTTCCGGAAGCTTGAAACCCAACACGTACGCTGCAACCGGTCGTCTCACAACACATCAATTTACACTCAGTAACAAGAGAACTGCATTTCTTCACTATAAACTTTCGATATTCATATTACTGAAGAGTGAAAAAAATGCCACCGAGAAATCAAACTTGACGTCCGTCCACACGCAAAGCCTACCTCGATCTTTTGAAAAATGTATGCCTTTATTTCTGCTAAAAAAAGTTAGATTTTCGATTTCTCTGAAAATACGGACCAGCAATCTATTAACAATACAATGTATCAATCTCGATACAATCTAATAGTAAAGCTGTTTGGAACCTCTTGATAGCCAAATTTCATGGAATCAAAATAAATGTACTCAATTTTAACATGACAAGCTCCAGCAACTCACAAATTCAATAAAAGCAAATAGCTCCCCATTTACAAAATACCCAAGTGCACTCCAGATGTTTCACCCGCACGCCGGCGGTGTCAAAATTTGCTTTTTGATGCGTGTAACATAACTCTTCCACACTGAATGTTGCCGAAGTGCATTATTGCGCCCTCGAAAAAAAAAATGAATGAATGAGAACGACCGCCCCCAACGCATTCCGGTCGCCGGAAGAACACAGTTAAAACCAAGCCGAGCATAAACTTAATAACTTCCAGTCTGATCCCGACCAGCTCCCCATCGAAACCCTTTCATGCTGTCAAACATGTTGCCGCGCGCGTTGATTAAGATGCGACATGGAAAAAACCCTTTGAAACTCAATCCCATTTATGGTAAAAATGTGTATAAATATGCGCTAATGATGGCACCGCAGTCGTTGGCCGTCTCAACGCGCAGGGTGCTTGGATCCGCTGGGAAAGGGTTATGAGACGACACATTGTCACTGTCACACTACTGACACCGACGTCGGAAAATTGAAAGGAAACTCATTTTTTTGTGTGTGAGGGAACTCGATTCGTTTATTGCTTTCGACTGTGAAAATATTGGGTTTTCAATTATTGTTATGAAGTTTTGAAACAGAAAACAAAAGAATGCCAACGCGGCGTCGCTCATTCGTTACAAAATTGAACGACATGGGATCGGAATGGAGGGCAGCAGATTGCATTTTTTCGTTGATCGACTTTGTGGAGTAATTTTTTCAACAACAACAAAAAATCCTACATTAAAGTGCGCATTTCTGCGAGGCGAGGCGAAAGTTTAAATTGAAATGCGGAAACTCACGTTTCAGAGAAAGAAAACAGAGGCGCCACTGTCCCCACGGTCGTCGCCGTCGTCGTTGCCAACGGTGACAGCCGACTGTGTTCGCTGATTGCACATCAAATTTATTGCTTCATATTTCGATCGAATATTCATTTCGTTCTGTTTTAGCTTCAATGCGACCATTGAAAACGAGTCGAATTTTTTTTCTCGAGAAATTGGTGATAGCACTGCAGAAGATACACAATCTATATGACAACTTGTTAGCACCTCCGACTTGTTTCCGATGAAAGGAACGGTGAACCGAAAGTAATTTAAACTTTTTTCTATCTCGCTCACAGGACACGATTGGGAATTGGACGGAAAATTGCAGCTCTTTGAGTCGCTAGGTGGCGCTTCATTACACAAACAATGCTTCTATCCAATAGCACGAGTTCTGGCTGTTTGGATCAGCTTTTGATTGACTTGATATGAGGCAACAATTTGGTCATTAAACATGCAACCGTCTCTCCACACGACTACAAGTTGAAACAATGGATGAAAGTCAACCTCCGTGCCAAACTTCTACATCACCATGTACGACAAACCGTGTAGGTGAGTAGACACGAGCAGCCTTGTTGACCTGGGACTAAATCAATTTTCGAACCGTTCGGCGAAATCTGCCGAACGGGCGTCCTTTGCGAAAGGATCTCGCCGGGATTCTGCTTCAAATCGCGTGGGTGCCCGCATCAAAGTTGGACCAAACAACCGACCGCGTGCAGGAAAATTACTCCGAAGCAATGAAGCTCAGAATCAGTAAACTTCCTACGGAATGGTCGGTTGTTTGGTTTGGCGCACAAACTCGAGAGGCCTGTAACGGTGGGTGGGATCGTTTGGTGTGTACAAACTGGGTGAAGGGGGGCGTATGAACAGTGTGCCCATTTTCAGATGAGTTCCCGGAATTTGTACGCAAAATTAACGGACTAGGCCGCAGATGCAGGAAGGGGTTGATTATGGATGTTTCTGCACTGAATGAAGCGATTTTTGCCCGATCGGAGCAGGCGGTGTTTTAGAATTACAAGTTTTGTTTTCCTGCTGCGTAAATCTAGACAAAATCGTCAAAAAGGTCGAAAGTAACATTAGTAAACAATGACTTTAAACGTAAATTTCCTGAAATGCCAGGTTGCTAACATCTACATTCACTACCAACGGGAAGGTAATAGCTCCTTGTATCTATTTCTGGTGCTATTTGGTTCGGGGACCAAGTAGATCCCAGAAAAATGCGCTAGAAGTTATTGTTTACAAATGTTACTTTCGATACTGATATTTTGTCTAGAAATAATCGGACATATCACTCAGAAAAATCAACACGTTGTTTCGACGTGAAATTTCACCAAACTTTCGCCTGAACACGTAACCGTCATCTTAAGTAAAATAGAGGTGAACATTACGTGTCAGTGAATTTTACGTAAAAATCACGGTACATATATGTGATTTTAAGTAGAATATAGATTTACGGGAAATCACGTAGCTCTTGCGAGAATTTCACGTGTTTATTACTGGTTTCGGCAGTGGATGAAAATTACGTGCGTTTCACGTGGAAACAACGTGGCACTTTTTTTTGAGTGTTGGGTAAGGGGATGTAATGTTAACCCAGCTCCTTGATTCGGCCTATGTTTTAAATATGTGATCAATTCAGAGATAATTGGCAAAATCATGTTGGCATCGTGATGATCAATTTATTTTGAAGCAGTTGAGATATTATTCATCAATTTATAGTTATATATTTGAGAGAGATTTTCGTTTTCTCACTTTTTTTTAACTATAAATTAGAAGAAAACAATAATAATCTCATTTAATTCCAACTACCTTTGCTTATCTTCGACAGATACGCGTATTGCAGACTTCTTCAGTGTCTCGTACTAATCACTCGACTTCTTTAGCTGTCTTGATTTCACTGGTTAGGCTGACAAATTACCCTCACGAACCTCAAATGACCTAAGGGCCTGTGCATAAACCACGTAGACACATTTTTGATAATCTCAGACCACCCCCCTCGTGGGGGGCCCCACGTAGACTTGTGTCCATACAATTTTTTGAATTTTTGTATGGAGCGAAGACTTTGGTCAAACCGCCCATCCCTCAGAAAAGTCTACGTGGTTTATGAATAGTCCCTAAGTTTGGCTAAATTGAATTGGTATGCCTAGTAATGCATTCTAGGCATACAGAAAATAATGACGCATAATAAATTGACTGTTAACATAGCAACATAACCAATGATTTCACAAGAATACGGTAGACCCACTTTTAGTGACACATTTTATCCTGTGTTCCCAACTATGGCCTTATTTATTTATTTATTGCATAGTAAAATGTTGTTATTGATGAAGTTTAAATGGAACTGTATGATCTGGGTTGTAAATTTTTCAAAGGCTTATCCAAATCAAATGCTAAGCACCCAAACCAATATAGTATAAATATTAACGTTTTGAAATGGAATGGTCGATTGATCATGTGTGCAAATCATTTAGATGTGATAAAGCAGTTTAATTTTAATTTGTTTTGAGAAATTGGTAGCTCAAAATGGAGTGCCTGTTATTTTGAACAAGAATCCTTAATGATAAGACGAAGTTGCATAAACGAATATACCCAATATGGTGCTTATAGACGGACATTACATCCATACTTGTCGAATGTTTTCGATTTAATTTAGTTAGTTAGATAACTTTACCCGCTTCAGAACAGCAAACGTCTTATTTAGCATGTCAAAGTAAAGGTATAACTGGTTCAATATCGTTTCAGCACAATTACTTTATGAGTTATAATTTAAATTATAATCGATCGCTGCATCAAGGGACATGTACCCTATTGTTGAACATTTAACGAGAACATATTAACTTTTGCAATAACGTCTATTGTCGAGTGTCCCCGGATATGATTAGTGTAAACCACGAGCAAAATCGTCTTCGATCGCATTTGACTGTGCTGAGCTGTACCTTATCAGTCAAATTTACTTACTTAAGCATTCTCATGCAGTGAGAACTCAAGCAAACATTTTCGACAAAGTTTTCAAAATGACGTATCTGATTTTGTAAACAAAAAGGTAAATTAAGATTTAATGTACCTCTCGAAACTCTCACACTCACACGAACTGGTAAGTTACACCACGTACGGAGAATACAAATATTACAATTATAGTAAGTTAATTTAGAGAAGGAAATTAGGGGAATATTAAACTAAGTGACTATGGAGTTGATTCGCATAAAATTACGAAGAATGTAGAGAAAGTTACGTCGAATCTTTGTTAACCTCTTTGTTTACATAATTATATACGTCGTTTTGAATAAGTTGTCGAGTTGAATTGTGTTTTTTGCTTCAAGATCCTTCGTCCATCACATCAGTTCGAAGAACATTACTCGGAACCAAGGTAACTGATATTCGTCTCGTACAACTGAAAACCTTCCACCTACAACAAACACATTCGGAGAAGGAGGAAATAAAAGCAAGCAATCCCGAATGAGCTGAAGCATTTTCCGAAGCGAAGATTTGAAACCGAATTGTTTGTTTACTATTCTTGCTTCACTGCATTCATCCTTGATCCAGCAGTATCGTCCGTTACGAACCAAAGCGATTGAATAAGAAGTGGATGCGGAGCGAGTGAAGCGTTGGGCAATTGCTATGCGAATTATTCGAAGCAATCGCAGCAATGCCATCGTTACGAAGCAATGCGGTGTGAAAACTACTTTTCACGACGAATAGAGCCATCCGAGAACAGTTGATTTTTTAGTTCGTGAAGTACACATCCTATAACGCGGTTTCATTATTGACTGGGCAGCACTAGATTTACAGGAATGAATACGACAAACTTCGATAAAATAACAAAATGATGACACTTGGAAAATGGATCAGCAGATTAATGATCATCTTGTGGGTGACTGTTGGGGCGAAACTTTCGGGGATCTCACAAGCCTTTACACCGTTTTGTTTGACGTGATTCAGTACTGTAAGCTATGCTTTTAATTAGTCTAGTGCAGGGATTTAAATTACAAACATTTACAGGGATTTAAACCAATGTATCACCCTAGCTTGCATGCTATTCCCAACAATCAAAAAGGTATTGAAAAGTTATTAGCTATCAATACTATAGCTCCTTTTCGTTTTAAAATTGCTAAGTTACCAGTGAATTTATGCACCAAAAAATCAACTGCTGCTTTTGGAGGTGAATTCCGATGGTAACAATTTTTTTTTATAATTGGAGCCCCTCAAATGAACCTATTATAAGCATATTTGAAAAGAAGTTCTAGAAGTCTCTTCTAGATTGTTTTTAAATCTATAATAACAAATACATTTGAATTAATTTACACATGCACTACATGATTTAACCACCATGGCAAATGAAGGACCTCTTACTTTTATTTGAGAATAGACATTAAAGACAGAAATACTTCGAACATGTGCTTAGAGAGCTAATTGGTGTTTTTGGAATAAGAGTAGGGTTTTTGATCTTATTTACATCTTACCATCAACTCCGTAAGTGACATTTTTCGAATACTTTTTCATATAGACGTTTCTGATTTTGTGAACAAAGAGGGGAAGTAAGATTCAAACGTAAATTTCTCAAAACTCACAGCACCCTTACGGAAAGTAGCATCACCATCATGTTAGGGATATGTTATTTCTTGTGTTGGTGGCCCTTTTTTGCATGAACGATCTAAGGGTTTCAAGAATTTAATGTTTGAATCTTACTTCCCCTCTTTGTTTACAAAATCAGATACTCGAGATTTATATTTTTAACAAGTCTTAATATAAACAAAAATATTTCCAACATGGATTCATTTCAAATTCATTCATCATTTAATACATATCGTTGAATTTGGGAAAGAGAGATAGATAAATGAGATAGTGTAAAAGATCCTCCTCCTCGTCTTGAGCTCAAAACCGTAACGGGTTTGAATTCCGTTCTTATACATTAAAATGTCCTTGTATTTCCATCGCCCTCTCGATGCAGGCTAAAATACCTTGTTTGACGAAGGAGGTGTTTTGTTTTCTATACTGGGGTGCAATTTAAAAGTTAAATTGTAATTGTCACAAAAAGTGGTCAGTTTTGAATGTAATATCTCAGCCGTTTCTCCGAACATTTTTCAAAGTGTTTGCACAATCAATCGGACATATTTCTACACTTCGATTCTTGTATTAAAAACTATTGATTTTTCAATCTTAAACTATTGAAGAACGCAAATATAAGTTGATGTCTTATAATTCCTTTTGCAGAGTAAATTCATTAAATGTACAGTATTTTTCCTATCACAGACTTCAAATGTAAGTAAGGGAGGTGTCATATGCAGCATTAGGCTGATGCAAAATTCGAAATATTTGCTCCGCTAAGCTTAACCGACGCCTATTTGGGTCCTGATAGTCCCCAAAAAATTTTAACACATTTGGTTTTAATTTGGCTCTGCACACGTATTCAAAGATTTGTGTGGAATTAGTATGAAGAATCTCAACATTTCAGATCCTAACATCTTCATATTATGTCCTTAAACCAAATTTTATATACATTCATATGGTGTAAGTTGTCAACTATCAAAATGCCGAAGATTCTGACATGTAAATTTCA
>JASCZW010002749.1:0-27417 GCA_034211315.2 Aedes japonicus | reverse complement strand
CGAAGGCAAACAAGGTTAGAGTCCCTCCTATTTCGATAATCAACCAAACAACCTAGCAAGGATCGGACACGTGATATCGAATTCATTGAGGCGCATTGCTGCTCCCTTTTGCTCTACAGTTGAAAACTCGGCTTCGACAGATGAGTTTATGGTGCTAGGTGACTTCAATTTGGCCGGTATTTCGTGGAAATCGTCTCACAGTGGCTTTCTCCATGCGGACTGCGAAAGATCCGTGCTTCATTCAGAAGCTTGACATCTTCTTGATTGCTATTGCCTTGCAACACTCTCCCAAACTAACCACGTAGTGAACAAAAATCACCGCAGCTTGGACCTCTGTTTTGTAAGTGCTCGAGACACCGCTTCGGTTGAGTTAAGCATGTTCTACATCACCCACCTCTAGTCGTTTCCATTCCTGAAGGTCTGAACAACGACTATGCTGACTTTCCAGCACCTGTGGCGTATGATTTCCGGAAAGCCGACCATCGTGGCACAACCGAGGTGCTGGCAAACATAGACTGGGATACAATTCTGGACACTGACGACGTTAACAATGACGCACTCACGTTTTCTCCTGTCTTGGCATCTTCATCCATGGCAGACGAAGGAACTAAAAAAGCTTAAGTAAATCAAGAGTGCAGCACTAAGAAGATACACTAACTATCGCACGCTTCCCTCGAAACATTGCTACGTGAGGCTCAATTACGAGTTTAAGCAGGTTAGTCGTCTATGCTACTCTCGATACCAACAAAATGTCCAGAGAATGCTGAAATCACGTCCGAATCTTTAAGGAGATATGTTAATCAGCAACGCAGGGAGTCTGCACTACCATCGTCCGTAGTCTTGAACGGCGGAACCGCTTACATTCCTCAGTATATTTGCCGCTTGTTTTCGAGATGATCTCCACCGCCGCATCGCAGCTCAAGTCAAGCCCATATGGAGTTCCGTCAGTATTTCTAAAATATTTCTAAACACATTTCCATTCTGCTGGCCTGGTTGCTCACCTGTTTCCAGTTCACAAGCAGGGAACTAAACGAGATGTGGATAATTACCGAGGCATTTCGTCGTCTTTGAGCGCGGCATCGAAACTATTTGAGCTCGTTATGATGGACCCTCTACTCTCCCACTGCAAGCAATACTTAAGTGAAGATCAACACGGGTTCATGGGCGGCCGTTCCACTGCCACTAATCTGTTGTGTCTCACTTCGTTTATTACGGAAATATGGTTGCAAGGGCGCAAACGGAAGTCATCTATACAGACCATTCAGCAGCCTTTAACAAGCTCAACCACGACATCTATCGTCGTAGGAATAAGGGTGCAACAAGGTTGCCGTTTTGTTAGCAGAATATGTCTTCTCACGTTTAAGACTTACGCTAGCCTCTACCGATCGTAACCGTAACTTATATTGAGTTTTCTAATTAACTTATCTCTATTCTATTAATTCTTTCTTACTTTTTCTTTTCAGGATAACGTGTTAACCGACGAATGGACTGAATATCACCAAAAAAACCACCTTTAACAATTTCTTTAGATAATTAAATTTCAATAACAGGCTCCCATCCTGGGCGGATACTCGCTTTAGCCTTGACCAGGACCTATGTCAGGTTTCGATTGACTTCTTTTATTTCCTTATTGAGGCTCCGACACCACGAGCCCCGGGGTCTGCCTCTGCTGCGACGTCCTGCTAGGTTCCATTCCAGCGCTTGTTTGCAGATTTCGTTTCCGCTCCTTCGTAGCGTAGTGTGTAGCCACTTTCGTACTCAAATTTCCACTGATATCGGTTTCTGTTGCCACCAGACACGAATTACATTAGGTACCGCAGGCTTTTTAGTATTCTCCGCTGATACACACCACGTCTCGCTGGCGCATAACAGCACAGTTAACACGTTTGAGTTGAAAATTCGGATTTTGGTTCATTGACTTATCTGGTTTAGCCTCCGTATATTTCTTAAACTCGCCTTCTTGATTCGTGCACCTATGTCGCTCTTGGTTTCACCGTCTGAGGCTATCTGGTGGCTAAACTATTGGAAGCTATCGACTTTCTCCACTGCTTGCCCCGCTACCGTAAATTTGAAAGGAGTTCGTGTTGACATCCAACGATTTAGGCTTGTTGACGTTGATCGTGAGACCCGCCACAGAGGAGCTTTCGGTGAGGTCGTTGAGCTTACTCTGAATATCAGAGCGCCGTTGCGCTTACCCGTATGGTGGTTAATCCGGAGAAGTGTTCGGTGATCACATTCTCTAGAAAAAAGGAGCCGAGTCTCTTCGACTACAAGCTTCAAAGCACGGTAATCAAACGTGCGACTTACGTAAAAGATTTAGGAGTTGTTCTCAACTGATTCTCAGTTGACGTACAAGCTTCACATCTCGACATCGTGGACAAGGTGTCAAGAGATCTAGGCTTTATTTTTTGGATGGTTAAGACTTCTCCTTTATTGCTTCTTGGTGCAATCGATTCTGTAGTGATACCGTCTGGAATCTATTATCTAGTATATTAATGGTGCAAATTGAGTCGTATATGTTTAACGCAGGTTTTTACGCTTCGCTTTGAGAAGATTGCCGAGTTACGAGAGTCGTTGTTGATTAATCGATGTTGATCTTGCACCGCTTCGGTTTCGTCGTGACACATTTAGTGCTCTCTTTGTTGCAGACATTTTACAAGGACGAATCGATTGCAGCGCCATCCTGGAGCAAATTAATATAAATGTTCAACCAAGGGTATCGCGCAATAGCATTATGCGGAGGATGCCAATTCGCCGAAACAATTGGAGGATTGTTTCGTGAATTTGAAGATAATGGTTAAAAAAACATGGGGTTACCTCGTTCTCCAATTCTCCAATCTTTGGACGCGTTCCAGCCTACTGATTCTATTTGTTTGCAAAGTTGTTACTTGGAACATAGTAAACCAGAAAGAACTGCTTGTCGCATTATGGGAGACGCCAGGCCACCCGATCCAGTCGAGCTGGCCCTGCGGTCGGGATTGGTAGTGGGGTTTCCTGTTGATTCAGGCAAGGCAAGTGTGCTTATGCAGTCACAATCAGCTTCCTGATCAGCTTCAGCGTTCCAGCGCCACTTTTTTTTTTTTTTTTTTTTTTTTTTTAGACGGGATGGAAAATCTGCAACCAGACACCTGAAGAACTCAGGGTGTGGGGATGAGGGTGCCAACCTCGACCCACTAAAAACCCACCCGTGCCTTGTTTTCTCCTCCCCGGAACCACCTTCGGTATTACTTGGGAGGGGCTTTGTGCTAATTAAGCACCCACTATGTCTAACTACTTAGGTCTTCAGTAGTTAGGTCGCCATTTCGACCTGCCTTTGGTCGTTTCGCCATTTCGATTGGAGATCGAGGACAATCTGGGATGCTGCTACGCATACCGCGTCCCAGATGTCCCGGTCCTGGCACATCCTCGGACCAAATTATCCGGAGTCGTGTCGTGACCGCTTACGGCCATCATGCCGGATCTCGCGCCGTCGAAGCGAGGACATGTGAAGAGTACATGTTCCGCGGTTTCCTCTGCTCCCGCGCACTCGGTACATGCGGAGGACTGAGCATGCCCATATTTGTGCAGATATTGTCTAAAGCACCCATGGCCTGACAGAATCTGCGTTAAGTGGAAGTTAACCTCCCGTGTCGCTCTACCGACCCACCCGGATAGTTCCGGGATTAGTCGGTGGGTCCACCGACCTTTGGTGGAGTTATTCCATTCCCTCTGCCACTTAACCATTGATGCGGCTCTAGTGGTCTTTCGAATACCTCTTGTTCCACGTTGCTCGAAGCACTCTGCATCCTTCTTTATGACGATGCCTATCGGCATCATCCCCGCTAGGACACAGACCGCGTCGCGTGATACCGTTCGGTATGCACTAACCACTCTTAGGCACATTAGCCTGTGTGTACTCTCAGCTTACCTAGGTAGCACTTCATGTTCAAGGCGGTGATCCATGCCGGCCCGCCGTACCTGGGCATGGACAGGGCGACACTGGCCAGGAGTTTACGCTTACCCCTTGCACTGCCGAGCTATTCGACATCATGCGGATAATGCCGAGATAGCCACGGAGGCTTTCTGCAAGCGTAATCGACGTGGCTGGTAAAGGACAGCTTATCGTCGATCATGACCCCAAGATACCTCAAAGACCTCTTCGATTCAATAGTGCAGTTGCTCGCACTAATCGTAGCGTATTGTTCCGATTTTCGGTTGTTGACAACCGTGACCTCAGTCTTATGGTGAGCTAGCTCCAGCTTTTTGGAGCGCATCCATCTCTCCACAATGCCGATGGAGTGTGAGGCCGTCAGCTCCACCTCCTCGATGGATTCACCACATATTTCCAGGGTGATGTCGTCCGCGAACCCGACTATCTTCACCCCGCTCGGGAACTCGAGCCGTAACACTTCGTCGTACATCGTGTTCCATAGCACCGGACCCAGGATCGAACCTTGTGGGACGCCTGCGGTGATATGTACACGTTTCTGACCTCCTCCGTGTTGTACACCAGTACGCGATTCTGGAAGTAGTTTCAGAATCTTGTACAGGTACCCAGGAACCTGTAGGCGCTGGAGCGAGTCGGCAATAGCCACCCAACTGGCGCTGTTGAAGGCGTTTCTCACGTCGAGGGTGACCACCGCACAGTAGCGTACTCTCGCCTCTTGCGCTGGATTGCCACCAGCCGTCTTGGTGACGGACAGGATGGCATCCACCGTCGACTTCCTTGCGGAAGCCAAACTGGTTGTCCGACAGACCGCCTGTACCTCCGTGTACGTTGCCAGTCTGTTGAGGATTACCCTCTCGAGCACCTTACCCGCTGTATCCAACAGACATATAGGTCTATATGCCGATGGATCTCCTGGTGGCTTCCCTGTCTTTGGTAGCAATACAAGGTTCTGAATTTTCCAGGCGTCCGGGAAGACGCCCTCGTCCAGACACTTTTGCATCACCACCCTGAACATTCCGGGATCCAGCAAGATAGCCGTCTTGATGGCCAGGTTCGGGATACCATCAGGTCCCGGCGCTTTGTTCACCTTTAGCGACTTTGCTATCGCAATGAGTTCGTCATTCGTCACCGTCGTCTCGTCGCCGGCCCCCGTTGTGCCGTTATCAATGCCCACGTGGTCACGGGTGTTCGGCGGGGCCGTCCACCCTTCCGTCGCTAGTGACAGCGTTAAGGTCTGGGATACTGGAACGCTGGTCATGGGACAAATCTACGGCGGCGGGGGGCCATGGACTCGGGTCGTGGCTCGGAAAGAGTCCCCCAACGATCACCTGCAGCAGCTCTGATGAACGCTCGGTTGGAGCCGCCGATCCCCTGGTTTTGGCCATTACTACCCGATAGGCGTCACCCCACGGGTTCGCATTGCTCCTCTGACACAGGCCCTCGAAGCAGGCTCGCTTGCTGGCCTTTATCTCCTCTTTAGAGCGGCCTCGCGGCGACAAGCACCTCTCTGCGCTCGATTCTATCGGCGTCTGACCGCGCTCTTTGCATCCTCCGTCTAGCGTGGAGGCAAGTTCTTCGAGGTCGGCAATCGACTCTGTCCACCAATACACTGGCGATCTTCCATTCCTCGGTTTGACTTCCTCGGCATGGTCGCATCGCACGCTCGTGAAGTGCCATCACAAGTCGTTCGCCGCAAGGTTCCTGGGTTTCGCGTAAAATCCGTTCCTCTCAAGCGCCTCTTTAAAAGTCTCCACATCAAAGTAGGACGTCCTCCATCTGCGGGCGAATGGAGTGGATGCTACCCTTCCGCACGCTGCCTTGTATTGTGGACGATACAATAACGAACCGCCAAGTGGTCGCTATGGGTGTAGCCATCATCCACCCTCCAGTCATTGAGCAGCCCAGGACTGCTGAAGGTAACGTCGATTATCGATTCCGCTCCATTTCTGTGGTATGTACTTTGGTACCCACGTTGGCTAGGTCCACGTTGAGCCTAGCCAAGGCCTCCAGAAGAATCTGGCCCTGGGTTGGTAAGGCGGCTCCCCCACTCGGTCGCCCAGGCGTTGAAGTCACCTGCTATTACCAACGGGTACAGGCCAGTTAGCTCACTTGTCATACGGTCGAGCATGTTTGAAAACAGTTCAATCGACCATCTTGGCGGTGCGTAGCAGCTGCAGAAGAACACTCCATTCACTTTTACAACCGCGAAGCCTTCATTAGTGGAAGACACAACCTCCTGAACCGGGTACTTGCCCGTCGTCCATAATGCCGCCATATTGACTCTGTCCGTGACCCAATTACCGTTGCCGGCTGGGACACGGTATGGGTCGGAAACTATGGCGATATCCGATGCCGACTCGCTAACTGACTGACACAACAGTTGCTGGGCGGCCTCACAGTGGTTCAGGTTTAGTTGTGTGACCCGCATCATGGTTGGCTCGTTGGTTTACCCTGGCGGCCGGGCACCTCGCCCCCCCATGACGTGCTTATCGTCCGGTTTCCCGGCACACATCAAGCATTTGGGGGACTCTTGCAGTCCCGCGCCTTGTGGCTTGTGCTGCCACACCTTCTGCACATGTTGCTCCTATCTGGGCCTTTGCATTCCCAGGACATGTGCCCGCTTTCAGGCATCTGAAGCATGCCTTCGGCGGCTGGTGTAGGCTGAGCGGGCATATCGACCATCCCACCTTCACCTTCGCCACTTTCAACGCCGCGTCTGCGTCGACTGCCGCTACCCTTATGGTTGCAACCCGGGTCCCAAGCGGACCCTTCCGCAGTCGTATGTCTGCGGTGGCAACCTCAACCTTGCACTGCTCCTGGCGCAGTGGAGATCTCGTCCACCTCGGTGATCTCATCCAGGTTTTTGCACTGGATCGTCACCTCGTGAGACGAGGGCGCGTACCTCCACACCTCACCTAAGGCCTTTCTTGCCAGGTCTCTATAAGCCGGACCCTTCGACTGGGTAGACTTTCTCAGCTCCAGGAGCATCTCGCCGGTGCGGGTACGGCGTATACCCGCACGTCGGCTCCTCAGGCCCGCCAAATTAGCGTCCCCGCGCATCGCTTTCAAGACCTCCGAGTACTTAGACGCGTCGGTCTTGACGATGAGGGCCTCACCGCGGTTGCGCTTGCGGGCCACCTGTCGCTTTTCCTTTCTTTTTGTTTTCTTTCATTTTGACCTTTTTCCATTGGCCCTCATTGCCGTGGTCCTCCCTCGTTCTCCTGGTAGCTTCCGTGCTACCTGCGGTTGTTGTATGGGGGCCCTGCCGCTCGGGCCCCTTCGGCGCTTGAGACAACCTCGAGTTGGATTCGCGCCTTCAGCGCTGGCTCCGCGCCGGGGCCTCTCTTTGCGGCCCGTTAAATCGGGTCGCGAGGATGGACCCTCTGACCCCGCCGCCGCGTTCGCGTAGGTTCTTTTGCCTACGGGGCATCCGACACGATGCGCTTCTGAGCGCCCGGTGCCGTTTCGCCCGGGGACTGCTCAGCCCGCTTGAGCTCCCTGCTCCCATGTTAGATGGGGTGGAGTCTCCGACGGAGACGGACACTTCCGTCTGCGTCTGCTTCGAGGCTATCTCCTCGCCCTTCGGTAGCAACCAGCCGCGCCAGTTCCTTGGCGCTTTGCTCGGCTAGGAGCTTGGCCTCCAGCTCCTCCCTCTCCTTACAGGCAGCCTGCACCGTGAGGCGTAGCCTGAGGAGGCTCATCTTCAGGTCCTTGGCGATGTTGCAACGCGATGACGTGAAGTCAATAATCGCGTCCAACTGCTCGGACACTTCTTCGACCTTGGGATGCTTTCCCGCATCCTATCCATGGCCCGGATGAGTCCTGGCCCATCCATGGCCACGCCTAGTCTGGCGGCACCTGCTTCCGATGCCGTGGCACTTCCACAGGTGTCGGACACGCCGGATCCCACCATTTTCCTGGTTGGGGATCTCGCTAAGCCGCCTTTAGCGAACGGGTTCGCTTTCTCTTTGTCCTCTCCTCTGCCTCTGAATGCTCCTTATTTTTTGGTTTTTTCTTTTCATTTTTGTTATTGTTTTTAATTTCCTCCATTCTGTTGGGTCCCCTCCAGCCGCTATCCAAACCCACGTGGAGTAGTCGCCTTCTTGATCCCATGGTTGTCTATGCAAGCAGGAGGCCATGTTAGGTTGACACGGCCCTTCATGGGGAACCGTGTTCAGAGCCGGATCGGCGTAAGACAGGTATAGGGTCATCTGAGTTTACTCCCGCCCGACTGGCGAGGTCGGGCGGTGGAGAATGGAACGTACTGGAGGCCTGCCACGGTTTTAGTGGGACGGAGACAGCCTGTGCCGAAGGGAACCCCGCCGTTTCCTGCGCGGTGTCACCCGGCAGTACTAAGGGGGTCGACACAGTTGCCAGCCCGATTGCACGGTTCCGCTCGTTTTCCTTTCACAGCCAGTTGCCATAATTGGGGTTTTACTGACATCCACCCCAATGCGCCCAATGACGCTCCCTCCGTAGTCCGTTTAGCCGTTAGGGGGAGCCTAACGTTTCCAGGGTGCACCGCGGGGAGGCGAACTACTTTCACACCCCCAGCGCTACCTCTGTAAGGTGCCAACCGCACCACTTCCAGCATGAAATTTCCAAAATTCAACGATATGCCGATCCTTCTGACCGAAGTGATTATATTAATGAAATAAGCTTCCACCGACGCACACTTGCTCCTATCCATCTCATCGCAGTCGGGCCCCTCATGCAAGCCATCTCGGTCCTGCGTTTGAGTTTGGAGATATGATCTTCCTAGCTTCTACTACAGGCCAGTACGCAGTAGTTTCGTAAATTTCGTTGTTTGACTTGTTCGCCGTTTTCAGTTCATCCCGTAGCCAGCTTCGAGCAACGTTTACAATCGTTTGATACCGGGACGCACAATTACCGCAGTCGTCTCTGTCCTGCGGTGAGTTGGGGGGACGGGGTTTTCGGACTTCCAAGTAACGGTAAGTATTGTCAACCAACAAACACTTCCTGTCCCGAATTCCTTTACCTGTGCTACAATCCCCAAATCCAACCCGAAAAATTCCTCGACTTATAGGGAATCGAGCCCGCTGCCTTGAGCTTGGTACACCGTGCGTTTACCGACTATGCTATCCGAGTCCCCAAGGCAATGAATTTACAGTCTTGACCGAGGCATGACTGGATTCTCGGACTGTTTCAAGTTATGTTTTTGAAGTTGTTTACGAAGTATTCCGCTGCGATCGATACATAAACAATAGCAGTAAATAGACCGGCGGTGGCGTTTTCGTTGTAGCTAGTTCCAGGCTGAGCAAGTGCAGTTTGGGTAGCAATTCAGCTAGGACCCCGTCAACTACTTCTTTGTGCGGTGTACATTCCTCCGGATCGAACTCGAGACTTGGAACTAATTGATTCGTATCTGTCGCCGGTCTGTCTCTGCTGCTTCGGATAGGGCTGCCTCCAATGACGAAGTGATTGTTTTGAGAGGCTTCAACTTAGCGGGAATTGAATTTACTCCAACCCACAACGGCTTTCCCCGTCCAGACGTTCATCTTTTCACGCAGGAGCAAATCAGATTCTGGTCAACTACAGTACTGCAACTCTAACCCAAGTTAATGGCGTGGTGAATGAAAACAATCATTCTCGAGATCTCTGCTTTGTGAGTGGCCGAGAAACCGCTACTGGCATCTCTACGGCACCTGTGCGTCTAGTTAAGGAGGTTCCTCCCCATCCTTCTCTAATAATTGCTACCGAGAACTTTGTTGCTCGAGACTTCGTTGTCACTCCTGTTACTGTGTCATATGACTTCCGGAAAGCTGACTATCGCAGTATTGGTGAAGTATTGTCTTTTTTGGATTGACAGAGCATTCTTGATCCCGTCGATGTTAATATCGTTGCTCAAAGATTCCCCCCGTCTTGGCTTATGTCATATACATGTAAGCCACAAAAAAAAAATCAATACCGGAAATCCTTTTGGAGCTATGCTAATCAACAACGAAAGGAAGTAAGCTGATCATCGTCCAAGGTCTTTAATGGCGAATCCACCGGCACTCAACGGGAAATTTGTGATCTGCTCTCGGTAAAATATGTTAGTGTATTTGAGGACGAGAGACGAAAAGCAGTTCAGCATATGACAAACAGCGTTTGCGAAACCGATATCGTTTTGTGATTGGGTGACTTCAACCTCTCCAGCTCGCGATGAAAATTGGACATTCCCTCGAACGTTGTTTCCGAACAAGAACAAACCCTCATCGAGACCGTGTTCGCTGCGGGCTTACGGCAAGTTAACAGTTTCTTGAACACCAATGGAAGACTCCTTGATAATACACATTCATAGGTTTACCGGAGCATCTGAATCTAGTCGAATTGACTTCGATGCTCTTTGGGATTTTCTTTCTGCCATTGACTGGGATGTTCTTTTTGCTGGACTAAATGCTGATGAAATGGCTGAAATGTTGTGCGCTGTACTAAATAATTGGATAGACACGAATGTTCCTTATCGTCGTCCCGCTGTTTCTCCTCCATGGAGCTCTGCTTTGCTACGAAAACTAAAACGAATACAACATGCTTCACAGCGTAAACTCCGGCGATACCGTTCCCTGGCAAATAAGCGTAGTTTCCACTTGGCATGTAATGAGTACCGTAAACTTAACTCGACACTCTACAAATCTTACGTTTTACGGGTACAAACTCACTTAAGGCGAAACCCCAAGAGTTTTTGGAGCTATGTAAATTCAAAGAGGAAAAATACTACTATGCCAGCTAGCGTGTTTTTGAATGATGTTGAAACGTCTATAAGTAAGGAAAAACGTGAAATTTTTGCTACTCATTTTTCGTCAGTGTTTGCTGCGGAAAGTATTAACCCGAGTGAACTTAACTCCGCTGTTTTGGACGTTCCATCGAACCTTGTAGGCGTGGATATTTTTGAAATAACGCACTTGATGGTAAATAATGCCATCAAGAAAATAAAATGTACATTCTCGTCTGGACCAGATGGTATTCCATCTTCAGTGTATTGTCGCACCAATGGAGCTCTTGTCGAGCCGCTCTGCAGGACCTTCAACAAATCTTTTGCCGAATCGAAATTTCCCGCAGTCTGGAAGGAGTCTTTGATGGTTCCGGTACACAAGAAAGGAGACAAACGTGACGTTATAAACTACCGGGGAATCACTAATCTCTCAGCTGCCTCTAAATTGTTTGAGATAATAGTGAGTGGTTTCATTCTCGATCGCACCAAATGCTACATATTTGGCGACCAACATGGTTTCATGCCTGGACGTTCGGTTACCACCAATCTCCTAGATTTTACCACGACCTGTTTTGATCAATAGGAGAAAGGGGCACAAGTAGACGTCGTCTATACTGATCTAAAAGCAGCGTTTGATACAATCAACCATGAAATTCTGTTGGCGAAGCTTTCAAAACTCGGCACATCTGAAAGATTGACATCATGGCTGTGCTCGTATTTAACAGACAGGGCTCTGCGAGTAAAAACTTGATACAAGCACTTCCTGTTTCTTTACGAACTCGTCAGGTGTTCTACAGGGTAGCAACCTTGGACCGCTGCTGTTTGTCTATACTTCAACGACGTATTGCTTCTACTAGGAGATGGCTACAGGCTTGCGTATGCTGATGACCTAAAGCTGTTTTTTTGTGGATTGTACTCGTCTTCAATCATTATTGGATCGATTCACTGATTGGTGCCGTCGAAAAGAACTTATGATCAGCATTCCAAAGTGTATGGTAATGTCGTATTACCGCATCAAGCAGCCGATTGTTTTCGACTATACCATCAATGGCGTCGATCTACATAGAACCGACCAGTTCAGCGATTTAGGTGTTCTACTGGATCATAAATTATCGTTTAAACTCCACCGCTCTGCTGTGATAGCTAATCGCCAGCTAGGGTTTGTGTCAAAAATCTCAAGAGACTTCACTGACCCGTACTGCCTGAAAGCTCTCTATTGCTCACTGGTACGACCGATCCTAGAAAATGCCGCCTTGGTCTGGTTTCCTTATCAATTGACTTGGAGCTTGAGGATAGAAGTAATACAGCGCAGGTTTATCCGGATGGCATTGCGTAATCTACCATGGCGTGATCCGCAAAATCTCCCGCCGTATTTAGATCGCTGCAATCTGCTGCAATTGCATACTTTGGAACGTCGACGGAAAAATCAACAAGCGGTTTTTGTTGCTAAACTTCTGAATGGAGAGGTCGACTGCTCGAGGCTTCTCTCTCAACTGAACAACCGAGTTCCTCCGAGAGCGTTACGGAGTGGTACTCTTCTCCAACCCCGATTCCATCGAACAGCGTTTGGAAACAACGAACCTCTAACAGCTATGATGCGAGCGTTTACGACTGTCGAAGAATTGTTTGAATTTGGCGAATCTCCAGCTCACTTTTTGGCTCGTGTTTGTAATGCCCGTTTTATTTAGTTTTAAGTTTGTGTCATGTAGACAATAAGTCCGATGAACTAAATTGATTAAATAAATAAACACTTCTTTTTCACAAAGTCCAAAAGTGACCGAATGCTTACTGCAGGTCAGTAATGCTAACCACATACGAGAATTACGTATCCAGAATCCAGGCCAGTGTCAAACAGAACCCATCACGTGGGATTTTGTGACGAAAAAAAGTCATCTTCCCGAATTCCTTGCAACGTCAGCTACAACGATGCAAATACGAGCTCAAATTCAGAAGCCGCTAATCTCTTCGCCATATTCTTCGAGAGTGTGTTCAGCAAAGTGTCACCTGTACCACGTCAAGACTGCGTCGCCCATATTCCATCGCATTCCATCATCCAATTTTCGGCAAATGAAATCTCGCAAGCCATCGAAGACCTCGACGCCAAGAAAGGATCCCCGAGAGACGGAATTCCGGCAGTTTTTTTTTTTCTAAAAAACTGTTCCACGGAACTAGCAGCACCTATTGCGTGTTTGTTCAACCGATCCCTACGTGAAGGAACATTCCAGAGGGTTTGGAAAACTGCCTCTATCGTTCCCATTTACAAGTCTGGCAACGTCAACCGAGTGACAAATTATCGCGGTGTTTCTATATTGTGCTGCTTAAGCAAAGTATTCGAGAAGCTGCTGCACAAGGTGCTGTATACATTTGCATCACCCTTAATTTCCGATAGCCAGCTTGGATTCATGAAACACCGCTCAACAACAACAAATTTGATGTGCTACCTTAGCACGCTATCACGGGAAATAGAAATGAGAAAGCAAATTGACGCGGTATGTGTTGATTTTGCAAAAGCATTTGACACCGTGCCGCCCAGTCTAGTCGTCGATGAACTAAAGCACATTGGCTTTCCGAATTGGATTCGCAGTGGATATTTTCATATCTATCTGACCGTACCTCGTATGTAATTGTTAACTCAGCACGATGTAGATTATTCTGAATCACGTCCGGTGAGCCTCAGGACAGTGTCCTTGGTCCACTAATATTCAACATTTTTGTGAACGATCCGTGTCTGCTTCTCTCCTCGCTTAGGCTTTCGTTTGCGGACGTCCTGAAATTTTTCTCGCGTTATACTGTCCCCGGGTGATTGCACCATTCTACAGACGGATATTAACACCATGTTGATCTGGTGTGGCGATAATGGCATGCGCGCCAACAGCCCGTGCATCACCAGTACAGTATGGATATTGAAACACTGGAGCGTGTTATTTCTATCTGCGATCTGGGCGTAACCATCGATGAGAAGCTTAGGTTCAATGAACATGTTGGGATTACGGCTTCCAAAGCATTTTCTGTTCTTGGGTGCATTCGTCGACATGCTTCGGAACTAACTGGTTTGGTCTCCGTACTACGTAGCGCATATTCTTTCAATTGAACGGGAACAGAAAAAGTTCGTAAGATTTTCATTGTGACTACTTCTGAATCACTGAAGTGAAATGAGTGAATCACTGGCAATCCAAACAATCTCCCTCTCTATCCCGAGCGATGTCAATTGATAGGCCGCGAATCACTGTCTGCCGTCTGGCGTGAAAATGCAGCGTATACTTATATTCCACATCATTAACGGTGTCATCGACTGTCCTGCGCTTTTTGAGCAGATACCGCAGAACTTTCCTCCACGACGCTTTCGGAACTCCCAACTTGCTTGCTGTTCCGTATCACCGAACGAATAACGGTTACAACAACCCTCTTGACGCATGTATTCGGTCATTCAATGACATTTCTGACGAGTTTGATTTCAACATGTCCAGGAGTATTTTCAAGAACCGAATTATCGGAATTGTTTAGTTATAGAGAGTTATGTTAGAACAGGTACAGTCTGTACGCTCTTGTTGTCGAAGACGGTGATAATAATATCTGACAGGGCGTCAACTGACAATTGCTTTAGGCACATTTCGATCAACAAGTTTCGGCGCCACGTCCGGGATACCGCAGGAGAGCCATAGAATCGTTGATATTTCTTCTTTACCAGGACCAGGACTGCTGTTTGCCGACGACCACCTGAAATATTGTCTGCGTATGATTGGTGTACTATAAATCGATTGGTGGTCAATCCGGCTAAGTACTCAGTCATAACCTTTTGATACCAGAAACATCCAATGGTTTGCAACTTCAATCTTTTCGGCACAATCATTGAACGAATGCAGTTCGTAAAAGACCACGGTGTTCATCTGGAGGTCTACGCAAGAACTCAAGGTAGCGAAGAATTTCAGCGACATCCACTGCCTAAAAACGTTCTATTGTTCTCTCCTGCATTCTACATTGTACTATTTCAGCGTAGTGTTCAGCGGCTATAATAATGGTGCCGAGCGAATCGAGTCTATTCAACGTCATTTTCTCCAGTTCGCGATACGTAGACTTCCTTGAGGAGACCCATTTCGTCTTCCTAGCTAAGAAAACTGCTGTCAGTTTGACAACTGTCTCTGTGAGTTCGTATAGAGCCTGAATCGTTACAAGGATCAGTACCAAAGAAGGCCAATATACAACCACAACTCTCTAAAGCTTCATTTGGCAAATATAGACTGCAGCACCATCTCTACGGCTATATCTGGAACTAATATGATAACATCGAAAGACGACAAATGACATACTAAAAAATTTTGCCGAAGACGGCAACTCTCTAGCGCTTCATTTAGAAAAGATAGACTGCAGCGCCATCACTGCGGTAAAATCTGGAACCAATGTATTGACAAAAGACGATAATTGGCATAATGAGAAACTTTGCCTAAGACAACAACTCTCTAGCATTTCATTTGGCAAAGATAGACTGCAGCACCATCTCCGCGGCATGATCTGGAACTAATATAGTATTGTCAAAAACGACAAATGACAAACTGAAAAACTTTGTCGAAGACAGCAACTCTCTACAACTAGTCTGGAATGTTTTGTATGTAATTCTGTTCACACATCGAAATCAAAACCTCCTTCCCTTTGTAGCAGATTCCCATTGTTAGTGGAACCCGGTTTTATAACACCAGTACACTGCCGTTATAAGCATAACTGTCCCATGTATATAGAGAATCCCATAGAACATGGGACAGTTATGCGTATAACGGCAGTACACCAAGTCAAACCTAATCAACAATAAGCTTAAAATGACCAACTTAAAAGAAATCGGATCCATAGCTTGTTTCTGACAGCTTTTTGCTCTTCATATCCCTCCAGTCTGCACTGAAATCCCCAAAACCACTTTCAACACATTCTAAAACATACTTACATCGGCTAGCGTACCGTCGTTATCTTCATCTTCCTGTTCAAACTCCTCGTTATCATCATAATCGTCGTAGTCGGATGATACGGATGACACGGATGACACGGACGATTCTGCAAACAAAATGGGAGAAGAAGAAAAACGGAAAATGGTCCACCATTAGAACTCTCACGAAGCAACCGATTGAGGGAAACTAACTCTCTATCAGCTGCTGCCGGTTGGCTTGCACGTAGCAGATCTGATTGATAAAGGCTAACAGGGAGAGAAAGGCCAGCAGGAGCGATCCTAAAGATGACGGACTCGCCCCGCCGGAGCTGGTAGACGGATCTGGTGGCACAACAAGTTCTTGCTTCTCGGCTTTCTTCCTCTGAATCTCCTCATACAGTAGATCCAGATCGTCTTTGGCAGTCGCTGCCTCGTCTTCTACTTGTCTTAATTCTAGCTGTTCAAGTCGCGATTCAATGCCGCTCAATCCACTGGACGCAGGGGGAGGAGCTCGCTTCTGTTTCAATTGCAGTTCGAACCGTTCCAGTTCGTCCAAATCGAATTCGATGCCGTTGATGGAGAAACATGCCCTATCATCTACAATGTTTTCGGAATCATCTCATTGATTCTCGCAAACAGTCAGGAATGTTTCTATGCTAGGGTGGGGGGTGATGGTTGGAAAATGGCGGTGAGATGGAATACTAACCTTCTTGATCGTCGGCGCCTGCATTGGCTTCATCTTCCTCATCTGAAGGTGCTTCGAGATCTTCTTTGTCAAATCTGGAAAAGAAATAGAGCAAAACATATGACCATGCTGATTGAAAGCATATCGAGGAGGAGAAAGGTAGAACTCACCCATCCAAATACTTCAACGAAGGGATCAGTTCGAAGATTTTCTCCCGATAGTTCTGGGTCATAGTGACTTCGTTGTTGAAGAGATCGAGCACCTCCAGGTTCTCCAGATCCTTCAGCGGTTTGAGTTCGTCAAAATCTTTGATCCGATTGCCGGACAGGTTCAGATGTGTCAGTTTGGGGCTGCCGGTGAGATGACTGAGCGCATTCGAGATCCGATTGTCCGACAGCTCCAGCTTGCGGAGGGCCGGCAGTTTGGGAAAACTCTTCAGTGAAACCAAACCCACGTTGATCAGGCTGAGCACCTCCAGGGCGGTGAAGCTGTCGGTAAGGCCTTCGATGCTGGTGCTGCGGCAGTTGTCCAGGATGAGTTCTTGGATCTGTTGTGGGACGGGAGGAAATGAGGGGGGATTTAGATTTAGAATCATACGTAGTTCAGGTGAGGATGTTTTATAGGGACAGGAGAGAGACTTGAAACGGACTCATCAGTACAGAGGTAGGATTAAAGCAACGTTTTTGTTATTTGGTTTCCTCTTCTTTGATCAGCTTTGAAACGAGAAGTCTTCAGGGAATCAGCAAATCATTCAGCCAGTCCGTTTGAATTATGAATAATGTAGTAATGCCCAAAGATATGGAGTCATTGATATGGGACGGAACTGCAAGCATCAATCACAGACGAATCGCTTCCCGATGTCCGAAACATGAGTGTTTGGATTTCGGCAAAGAACGAAAGTCTCTCATAGCAATTCGATTGCGCCAGAGTCTGGTTTTCTGGTATACCTGTTCACTTCGAGCTTGCTGAACTTGTCCAGGAATCATGAGTTCGCCTAGCTCCGCAATATTGAAGAATTTGAAAGCCGAAAAGTTCTCGGAGCGGTATCCAGAAAGCAATTATTAAGCGATAATACAGGGGGTTCAATAAGTGCGACATATTAGCTGGGAGCCGATCCCCCCCCCCCTTTTGTGCTTTATAACGAGCTTGAGACTTTTCTCAAAAGAGTCGCACGCGGCACGCCAGATTTGGAAATGAGCTTTTTAAATTGGTCCATAGTGCTCACTTGTCTTATCTAGAAAATTAGTCAAATTCTCTCAACACCACGGTTGGACGATTGACCCGTGCGGGCCGTCTTGTTGAAGTCTTGTTGAAAGACGAAATGATCCTTCCCGTAGAGGTCCCGAAGTGATGGGGCCACAACCTTCTCCAGGCGTTGATTTTCACGTTTATCTCGATAAACACCAGTGGGAGCATTCCACGACTGTATACTGGCCAAACCATCAAAGATGCGGCGGTCTGGAACCGCGGGATGTTTATGTGGGACGGGGGGGATGCTGGCCAAGGCGGCGCCCACAGCCGATCATTTTGGATATTGTGCGGCTGTTGCAAGACAAAGAGTTTCTCGTCAGAAAACACGAACTCCTGACCTGCGTACCGCGAAAGTATCACTTTGGCTCTGCCCAGCCTTTTCATCGTTGTAGCCTCCGTTACCCCGTGAACCTTGCGTTTCTTGTACGACTTGTATCTCAGGTTCTTCGTCATGATGGTGTGGGCAGTCCCGATTGACACAGCCAGGTCAGCAGCTGTCTTCCGGATCGAGCGGTTCATTTTTCGACGAACCCGCTCCCTCACCACCTTGATGATTGCTGGCGTCCGAACGCGACCGCCCGGATCTCGCACGGTCCTTGGCCGAACCCGTCTCTCTGTACCGACGGAATTTGTCAACGGGTAGCTCACCTCTCGCAAACAAATTTACTTCTACGTCGCGGTAAACAAGCAACAATTGACAGCAAATACCAATACACAGAATGCACATGGTATTCGAACTTAAGGAGCACCCTGTATGTCGACGTCTACTACGACAACACGGACACAGTGGGAGAAGCGATCCGGCGAGCCCGCGAAGTGAAATATACATATTCATTCGTGTGGCGAATTTCGAATCAGGAACTGGGCGTCGAACCTAGACAAGTTCCTGGAAAGTCTTGAAGCGTGGAAGGGAAATTTGGCGGTGTATTTCATCCAAGTCAAGAGCACGGAGGACGAGCGCGTGCTAGGCATCGTGGGAAATACGGTTGAAGACGTGTTCTGCTGTGCAACCGCAATGAAGTCGAAGTATGTACACCTAAATCATCCATCCGTCGACAATCAACACCAGATCGCCTTGCTCGATGGGTTTCACTGGCTGAAACCACTTCGTCTTGCGGGTAGGCAGGTACTCGTGTACCCACTTCCTCCAAAAGGGGGGTTCGGTTTCATTGTCTAGCGGAATGTCAGTGAGCGGTCTTGTATTCAAGATTATCTCAATCTCCATCAGCATAGAGCGATGAATTTCGTCACTTGGAAGACGTGGTGGATTCAACTGGTTCATCGTCCTCTTGACCGATCGAATCAATCGTTCCCAGCATCCACCGAAATGTGGTGCGGCCGGTAGGTTGAATGTACATTTGGTGTTTGGACTAACGAATTCGACCAGTAGCTTCTCCTGAGCGACGTGCTTCATGGCTTCACGGAGCTCTCGAAACGCTCCAACGAATTTCGTCTGATAAAGTTGCGTAGAGCTAAAATGCATGAGTCCGTCGTTAGAAAGTGTGCTATTTCGATGTGTACGCCTCTGGTCGTCATGCAGCTTAGCAGGACTCCCAACCTCTCCTCGAACCTTCTGCCAACTAGAACAAGCATCGCTTCAAAATAGTCAATTCCAGTGTACGTGAATGGTTGCTGAAATGCTCCCAACCGAGCAGCTGGAAGACTCCCCATCGCTGGAGGCTGGGGATTGGCACGTCGGATCTTGCAGTGGTGGCAATTTCTGCGGACAAGATCGAACTCTGAACGGAGACGGGGAATGTAAAACTTTAGCTGAATCTGGTTCATCGCGTTGTGGTGGTTCTGGTCTCGGTATCTCACGGTTTCTGGCAAGCACCAGACACGTGATTGGATTTGGGCAACCGGATCAGCTTTTTGGTTGATTCTACAATGGGAAAAACGTCCGACGAAGCGAGTTGTGCTAGGGTTTTCGCGCCAGTCAGCGTATTAGGAAAGATGCTAATACAAGGCTTGTGGTGAACGTGGTGATAATGGGATGACGCAGTGGACGTGGCGTCGTACAGAAAATGGACCTAATGGACAAATATTTTAGCGGACGTTTTGATTTTCAAACTGCCACGGCGCTACTGCAGCTATGTACGGTCAGATGATAAGTCGTGCGAAGGTGGCATATTTGAAGCATCTATCGATTGCACGTCTGGAGCTTTTAACGGCAGTACTTAGCGCAGATGGCGCTCGAAAATCAATCATGCCGTCAGCAGATTGGTTTTTTTGGATAGATACGGAGGTGGGTTCAATGCGATTAACACTGTGACAAGCAGATCTTTGGATTATGCATTGAAGAGGTTCTGAGTCGGACGAGATCTACGGATTGAGCGGAGGGTACCAACCAGATTGAATGTGGCAGACCAGCTAACGAAGAACATGGATACGGGGGAAGCAATTTTTGTACATACGACTGTGAAGAAAAGTGGCAGAGGAAAAGCTTGCCACCGGCGAACACTAGGAAGGAATTTCGCATTCACCTGATATTCCGCGTGGTCAGGGTTGCGGCTTATCATTTTTGACTCAGGCATATTCATTTGCCAATATCTCCTTTCAGAGGGTCGATTTGATAATATGATGCATCATGAACTTGTAGTGCATGAGTAGACCTACAACTTTGTCTAACAGTACATTGCTCTAACTCCTATATCTTCGACATGAGAGCCCATATTCACAGTGATCTTCACGATGATAATCGCGTGATCTTCACCGCGAATTTCATCGCGAAGATCACTGCGAATATACGCTCTTATTCCTCAGATATAAGAGATAGAGCTATGTATTGTTAGACCAAGTTGTAGGTCTACTCAAGCACCATAAGTTCATCATACATTATATTTTGAAATTGAGCTTCTGAGAAGAGCTATCGGCAAATGAATATGGATAAGTCAAAAATGATAAGCCGCAACCTTGCGCGTGGTAAAGGTAGATGTAAACCGCTTCTTGAAGTGGACCGTGTTAGTACGAAATATGGCGTGTGTATACCATTTTGTGTCGAGCTGCAAGTGGAAAGGCGATAGAGACGCTGTGATTGACGGACAGTTCCTATTCGGTTACAGCAAGCGGAATATCAGAGAGAGGAGGCTGTCTTCTGAAGGTAGCCCAGTCGAAGAGCTTCATCGATGAGCTGACGATGTTGTCGAGGAACAAGGAACGTCCGGTGAATCAGTGGATGGCTATCGAGAATTCCAGTCTTCAGTATAAGCTGACTCCGCTGACCGTCGAAGAAGACGGAGTGAAGGGCGGAATTGTTGCCGGGTGATCTGCGATTTCCGATTATTCTACCAGATGACCATTGGATTACGAAACCGATCGTCCAATAGTATCACGAGAAGAGTAGCCACGGATATCGCCAAGCGATGAAGAACGAGATCCGACAGTTGTGTTTTATCCCGCACGTAGGTGCAGTTGTTCGGGAGGATTCGGCGACAGATTACACGCTATGCCGGTGTCGACTATCTGGGCCTTCCTATGTGACTGTAGGACGCAAGTGAAGAGGTGAATCGCACTGTTCCCGTGAATGATAACACGTACGGTACATTTGGATGCAGCACATGTTCTCAACACCCAGTCGTGCTTGATTGAGATATATCGTTTCTCGGATGACGGGGCTGGCCGTTCGAGTTCTTATCTGACAACGGGACGAACCTACGAGAAGCCACTGAGGAGATAGTGGAAGCTGTGCAGGGCATCGGAGATGACCTCGCAGACCAGCTGACGAATGGAACTTCGTTCTTCCAACGTTCAATCGTCCTGTAGCACCTCACATGGTAAGTGTTTGGGAGCGCTTTGTGTGCTCCTTGAAAGGACATCGTAAATTTTCGACCGCTTACTGCCACGTATCACAGAAGACCAAGGAAGCAGAAACGCAGACTCCCATTCACTTTCTTAGGGGTGTGTCACCGAAACAGCTTACAACTGATTCGGCAAGAACGGAGCAGCAGCCTCGTGCGGTCAATCATGCTCATGCTCGGTTAAGACTTGTCTCCATAGCTTCCAAAGAATCTGATGCGATGAAAATGGAACGCGATTAACGGAGCCATTGCGCAAATTATGTCGACACTCTAGTGAAAATGGCGTGAGGATCAAACGGGTTGTTGAATGAAGTAGCCGATCATCGCTCTCGGAGGACATCTGACCGTAGTCTAAATGAAGGTATTTTAACTATTTTAGCCTAGATTGTACCAGTCTTGACGCAGTTATTCCATTTTTAAAGATCTGAAAGATTCGCCAAAGTCGAAGAGGCCGTCAGCCAACGAAAAGGTATGAGCACATGTAGTCCGTGGCTCATTAAAACCGTAATTCCGATGGAATCTGGTCAGCAGTAGAGATGACGATCTAAGTTGTCTTCACACTCGAAAGTTAATGCAAGACGGAAGTGCAGGTGCGTCGATTTCACCGTTCATTAGCTTTGCGATAATGGTAGCTTGTTGAATATTTGAATATTTCGGCGACGAGGCAGCTTGTCCTCCCTTAGCTCATTCGGTAAAGGCGCGGCTACAAAGCACGATGCTGGAGGTGGCTGGGTTCGATTACCGGTCTGGTCTAGGAATTTTTCGTTAAGGGAAATATCTCGACTCCTTGGACATAGGATATGATTGTACTGGCCACAAAATCATACTCATACAAAAATGTTAACTGGCATCGAAAGCTCTCAATTAATAACTTGTGGAAGTGCAGTTGGAACACTAAGTTGAGAGCAAGCATAAGCTGCGAAAGCAATAAGCTTGAAGCACTATGAAAGAAAGCAGCGTGTCGAGTCCTAACGTCGGCAACAAAGCAGCATCGTTGGAGAACAGCGCAAATAGCAAGGGCTCCAGGTTACTGACTTGTGGTATGCCTGAATTACGCACTGGAAACATTCGAATCAAGCTTCATGCTCAGAACACGACCCGTCAAGTAGCTTTTCAAACATACCACAAGTCACTCTGAAGCACCTAGACGGGATAGTTTGCATAGAAGTATTATGTGATCAATAACGTCAAAAGCGGCCTTTAAGTCCTGTAGTGCATAAATTATCTTAGTTGCATATGGCCAACCGATGCGGCACAGCAACAATATTTCCATCGTTAAGGTCTCGCAACGTGAGCGAGAACACCCAAGTTCAATAGCCCATGTTGCAACCGCCAACGATGCGCATAGTTCCCATGCTCAATTTGAACATTTCTCCAATTACACTGTTATCCGTAGGTTTCGACACTTTGTCAACTGCAATAAATTCCCTACATATCTGGTTACCAGGCACTTCCGATTTTCTCTTTCGTTCTCTCTCACTTTAAGCTTATTATGTAACATTGTAGCAATAAGTCTCAATTAGGCTAGGTTCAATAAAGAAATTCAGATGGATGACCTCCTCCACGTCATTATTAGTACAGTCCGTATATACGGATTTTTAGCTTCAATCTGCGTGATGCAGGTAGTGAAGTCCAGAATATTCGTTGCAACAGAGCAACTGGCATAAATCCATGTTGATTGTTAGAAATGTATTGTTTGGTACAGCCAAAAATGGCATTTCTAACGACTATTTCGAATAGTTTCGATCCTGCAGATAGACTGGTAATGCCTCTTTACTGCCGTTATTCGCATAACTGTCCCATGTTCTATGGGATACCCTATATACATGGGACAGTTATGCGAATAACGGCAGTTTAGTTCTTCACATTTCTTATCTCCTTTCTTGAACAAGGGGAACGTAACTTCTGCTGCTCAAACGATTCGTTGCAGATGTGGCCAAGAGGAGCCGCTAAGGAAGCAGCACAACGACCAAAGGTAACAGCCGGTACACCATCAGGCCCGGGCGAATAAGAGCTTTTCAGTTTCCTAGAAGCAGCACTGGTCAGGCGATGTCCGAAGTGATGGACAAGGTGTACAGGTCAAATGTTCCTCTTCCGGGAAACTATCCGTCAGCGTAGGGTAGAACAGCCACCGGGCCTCGGAAATAGGAGTGAATCCCGAATAAAAAGTTTACATCAGGCTGATGTCTGATTTCAATGTCTACATCAACATGAAATTCAAATGTACATCTTACGTTGAACATTAGAGATCAAATCGTTTTCGCTGTATTTAGGCAAGGTAACGCATGATGTTAACATCAGACATTTTCAAACAATTTTTCTAATCCAATGTCCCTTTAACGTCATGATTTTGACATTCAAATAAAATGTTTTCTGATGTTTTAAGATATCAAAGCATATTGATGTTTTCAAATGTATTTGAATAAAACAGCACAGTCAAAAGATTTTTGATGTTTTTCAGATGTATTAAGGGTTATGAGTAAACATCTTCACATATGTTTTCAAAGTGTCGATTTTATCCAATAAAAGAGATGATGTATGATGCATTCAGATGCTTAGAAGAACGTGACGGTTGTATCGTTTCCGGATGTTTCTCAGTTGTAGATAATAACATTAAAACCAAATAATCTGAAAGCATCAACATCACGTGTTAGGCTAAGGTAAATTTTATTCGGGTGTTGAGTAAAGTACATAAAGTAAATATGCACCAATATCGCCAAAACATATACGATTCACACAATTCTAATCGCATCGGATATTTACCGATATTTTATGAGTACAAAATTTTACATCTATAAGAACATGGATTTCAACGCAACGTGTGATTGTTATGACACAAGATGTATTCTGGCTTATTATGAATACAACATTTTACTTCACAAAAGACCTTTGATTCCTATTGTAACGTTTCATTCTTATGTTGTAAAAGATTTTCTAATGCTGTAGACCTGCAGTCCCTTACAATAGAATGAAGTTTATTTCCCCTAAGGTAACGGCCAATTATAATGTCATCAGATGTGTTTAGATGTCTTAGTGTACACAACGTTTCTACATACATAACGTTTTATTGTCATGTAATTTTAGATTCTAGTTTTATGAGACGTGTTCTGATGTTAAATTTAACATCATATCAATACGTTTGTTTTTAATGTGAGTTTAAATATGTTGTATTTATATGTACAGGTTACTTTGAACTCTGAATACATTTAGAATACGACAACCCACATTCAAATTTAATGTTTGGAAGAGGTCTGCTAATATTTTTTACATCACCATTTCTATTCAGAGATGGCTCACCATGCCTCGGTTTCGGGAAGAAATTTTCACTGGCGGGAGACTATTTGTCATCGTAGCGTAGGCCCACAACAACAAGCCAGCTCAAAGAACTATCAGAGCTGGTCCAGCCACGTTGGTGCATAGATTAGGAACACGTGACCCACGAGTGTTGCTGCGAAAGACCGCCGACTTCCTCGGTACACGTCTCGATGGATACTCATAATTGCTTCTAGCAGCAGATGGGCGCTTGCGGTCAAAGCCAGCTAGAGCTGAGAACTGGCCGCCCCCCAAAGTTTAAAATTTATTAATTGACACAATGCTTTAACTAATTTGTAGAACTTTCGTTTTTTGTTTTTCTGAGTGGGAACGGAAGAGGAGTGTTTGGTCGATTTGTAAGACCTACACACATAAAATAATACGCGGAGTTTTGGCTTTCTGAAACCAAGATCCGCACAGCCGACCTCTCGGTTTCGATCTCGGCTTTTTAATGTTAACCGATAATCTCGGTTTGGGTCAAACTGAAAACTCATATAGTTAGCTGGGAATATCGGCATGTTGTGTTGTAAATACTCGAAACTTTGAATTAGATTTTCATCGAAATAGTGAATATTTCATGCCTATAGGCAATACCCAGCAAAGATGGTGTCGAATCAGGCTGGTACAAGAAGGCAGGAGCATAGCGAGCTAGATGGGCGGATCAGGTAAACAAAAACTTGAATAGCGTGGGCACAACCAAGGATGGAGAGAAGCAGCCACGAACCGGGTGAATTGGCGTATAATTTTTGACGAGGTTTTATCAATGTAATTGATGTAGTGCCTCTTGCTGCATTTTATCGAGAAGTTGCGCTATTTTCACCGTTTATTCACCGTTCCACAAACAACATACGACTTGCTCCACTCGCGAATGAAAACAATATGGCGTATTGACAGATACAAAGCCGAGCTTCGGCTTTCAGTTGCCGAGAATCGGTTTAGTAATGAAGTTATCCGATATTTCAGTTTCAAGTGATGCTGAGACTTGGCATCATTCGATACTTTGTCGATTTATCAGTTAAATATGAAAAGACCGAGTGAATTAAGCTAAATGTTTAACCGAGCCCGTGAATAACTTTTAAGTGTGTAGATACACTTCTTCGGAGGAACAGTCTAGTCTTCGAGAGCGATTGTACGGAAGGATCACCTGAGTCATTGAGATTTATTTTTATCTTCCTGGTAGAATATTGGTGAAAGGTGTTCAGACGTTCTTGGAGATTTAGAGCTGCCTGTTTGGCAATTCTTCCTATAACCATGATCGAAGTGTCGTCAGCGAAGATGGACAGGTAGCAATTATCAGGTACATACATTAATTGTTATGTTATGTATTCTCCGTGCGTGGAGTAACGATTATGATGTAGAAGGAGATGTTCGCTCATCACCATGAGGCACCAAGAGTGAACATCAATGTTTTTGGCAAGAATGAAAGATATGAAGAAAAACAGAGTGCACACAATATATATCGCTAGACAACTATCACAAGCCATCAGTGGTACATGAGCTCTTCCATACGTCAATTTTTGCCTGTTGAAGTGGCGGACTTGGTCAGTCCTACAACCTACCCCGCAGTGGGATGTTAGGCAAAAATTGATGTCCATGGTTCGAGTACCACTGTACACATGCCCTTTTCGCTCAATTTCCTAAATAAAACATCTGTTCTATTTCCAACCTGCCGCACACTGACGAAACTTTCAACACTTTCTCTTCATATCTTTCATTCTAGCCAAAAACATTTATGTTCACTCTTGGTGCCTCATGGTGATGAGCAAACATCTCCTTCTACTTAATTATCAGGTAGTTGAGGAACATCAGATTTGTAGGTACTGTAGTGAGCAGATCCAAGGATGCTCTCTTCGGATATGCCATCCTGGAAAGACTCCCACTTAGTGCGATCATTCTAATAGTTTTGGATTACCTCAAGGAAACCGAACTATTCCGGAGGAAGAGTGTTGTTGATCACATGCGACAGGATCATCAATCGTTCGAAATGCTAACCAAACGTAGATAACAGGCTGATAGGTTGGTAGCATTTGGGACAAGTGGGGTTCTTGCCTTGCTCTAGGATTGGGTTTACTTGAGCAAGTTTACATCTGAACGGAAAGTAGTTCAAGGCAGTGGAATTGTTAAGGATTTTTGTAACATTGGCCAGAGATTCCCTGCTAAGCCTCGTGAGGACGGCGTTAAAGGTCTAGCAAAATCCAGGGACTAACCATATTTGAACCTAAATTGTGAGAATCTCAAAAGTGTGATTCGATGGCGTTCTTTTTCTTTTCCTCTTGGTGGCGAGATCATAGTTGCTCCATAATGCCATGTGTGGTCAAATCATGGAAAGGTTTTAATTTCTTAGTCGTGGATGTTCTACCGATCGTCGGTCGCGATATCTTTATTTCTCTTTTTTTTCGATCGTTCTATCGGTTGGTCACCAATCTTTAGATGATGATTGAATGTACAGGTGCGGCAGAAAATTATGCGAAAACGTTGTAAACTTGATTATTGGGTTAATTCATGTAGCTAGGTGACTAATTTCTGTCGAAAGTGTATTTGTTTATGTTTACTTTCAGAATGCTGCATCCAAACATTCAATTTGTTTTTATTGCAAATTCGTCAAAATGTTTTGCGAAAGAACTGATCACCAGTTTGTTGCTCGCTCCAGAAGAAGCCGAAAGAGATTGCTAGGTGTGGTAGGATGCCATTTGGCAACAGTTTACCGCATAAAAAAGTCCCTGCATTATGGTCCTAAGCAGCGGAAGCCGGGAAGCGAACGTCCGTGATTTGCACGCACGCCGAACGTGATCAAACCGGTCCGTGCAAAAATTGCTC